>MU105646.1:399673-447535 GCA_012274485.2 Sinapis alba | reverse complement strand
CATTGGCGTTTTCAACTCGTGGAAAGGCCAAGACTGCTGCAATGGCTGGTACGGTGTGAGCTGCGACCCCAACAACCACCGAGTCTCCGCCATTACCCTCCGTGGAGTCTCGGAGGAGCCTATTTTCCAGCGTGCGAAACGGAAAGGAGTCATGACCGGCTCCATCTCTCCGGCGATCTGTGAACTCACGCAACTCTCCGGCATCACCCTCTCCGACTGGGAAGGAATCTCCGGCGTGATTCCGAACTGCATCACAAATCTCCTTGCCATGAGACATATAGATCTCGTCGGAAACAAAATCTCCGGCGTGATTCCGACGAATATCGGGAGCCTGCTGAAGCTAACAGTACTGAATCTCGCTGATAATCAGTTATCCGGTGAGATCCCACCGTCGATCACGAGATTGACGAGCTTAGCGCATCTTGATCTAAGGAACAACGCTATCTCCGATGTCATACCGGGAGATATCGGCCGGTTAAAGATGCTGAGTCGCTTGCTCTTAAGCGGTAACAAACTCTCGGGTCAAATACCCGAATCTTTGACCCGGATCTACCGGCTCGCGGATCTTGAGCTCTCCATGAACCAAATCACCGGTTCAATCCCGGCTTCGTTCGGGAAAATGTCGGTTCTCGCGACGCTTAATCTCGATGGGAACTTGATCACCGGCGAGATTCCGGAGACTCTGATGACTTCATCGATCTCGAATTTGAATTTGAGCGGGAATCTTATAACCGGGAAGATACCGAACACGTTTGGGCCGAGGTCTTACTTCACGGTGCTGGATCTTTCGAACAACCGTTTACAGGGAGTGATTCCGGGGAGTATCACTACGGCGTCGTTTATTGGGCATTTAGACGTGAGTCATAACCAACTGTGTGGGAAGATCCCGACAGGATCTCCTTTCGATCATCTTGATGCGACGTCGTTTGCTTACAATAGATGTCTATGTGGAACGCCTCTTGGGGACTGTAGGAAATAGTTAACTAATCATTAAGAATATATTGGGGAAAACAAAGCTTAATGCAATTATTATTATGAATGTATGATGTAACTACTAGCCGTTTGAAAGGGGCAAGGCAATATATGGTGTTTTCTTTAGTCTTCTTTTTCATCTCTTATTTGCTTTGATTCATGAACCCCTCATCAATGGGAGCAAGAAGATAAAACTTTAGAAAAATATAAAATATTCACCGGTTGTTTGAACTTGGACACGACCATGTTTGTGACATTGGTATATTCACGATCCCATTCAGTGATCTGGTCTGAATATGCTTTAAAAAGTCAAGTTTGTTTGACCATTTTGAACTAGACTTATGGTTCGTCATAGGGGTGGGACCCGAAACCGAACCGAAAAAAACGAGACCGAAACCGAATTGAAAAACCCAAAAACCCGAACGGTTCTTATATTTCTAAATCCAAAAACTCGAAACCAAACCGGGACCGAACCGAAAACCGAATGGGTATCTGAATATTTTGAATATATTTAATTTTTAATTATTTTTAATTTTAATTTATAGAAAATATAATTTATAAATAAAAAAATTCAAAAAAATCTGAATTACCCGAATAACCCGAATATTTTTTTGTTTTTCGGATTTAACGCAAGGGTTTTTTCGTATTTTTGGGCTTTAAACCCGAACCAAACCCGAATTATTTTTAATTCGGTTCCACTTTGGGTTTTATAAAAAAATAGAAATCCGACCCGAATCCGACATTATCCGAACCGAACCGATCCAAAAAATATCCGGTTCCTAAACAGTTCCTAAATGGTTCCTAAATTTCCCAACCCGAATAATTCGAAAATCAAACAAACCGAACCGATCCGAATCGAAAATCCGAATGCCCAGGACTAGTT
Source organism: Sinapis alba (assembly GCA_012274485.2). Classification (NCBI taxonomy): domain Eukaryota; kingdom Viridiplantae; phylum Streptophyta; class Magnoliopsida; order Brassicales; family Brassicaceae; genus Sinapis; species Sinapis alba. The sequence goes on along the minus strand of MU105646.1, from coordinate 445,680 downwards.
CGTCACTTGACAAAGGAACCGTATATGTGAGTCCTTCTAATGGGTTTATGGGCTTTTATCGTGGAAAGATCTATCTTACCACGGAAACGCATTATCAAAGTGGACTAAATAAGGTAAAATTGGTTTGGTGGGCTTGCGTCCAATGTCAGTTGTGCATGGGTCGGTTTTTGGACGTGATAGAATTCAGTTACTACACGAACAAAAAAAACTAAAAGATATTGACACTAGTTGTGGTCAGTCAAATCACAAAACCATGAAACACTTTAACCCTGCAAATTATTAATACTGTATAGTGAAGTATCATCTATTCGCTAGTTCAGTCATATTATCCATCAGTCACTTTATGATCACAATATTTAAATCAGAAAATGTTATTCTCATAATCGTAGGGTTAGAACTTATAAGAGATTGCCCTCTATTTTCTGTGAGATAACAAGTAAAGATGAATAATCAAAGTTTAAAAAAGAAGAAGTAAAAAGGTAAAAAACTTTCTAAGATAATCGTCTAGGCAGACAGTGTCAAGAAGAAGTCAAAGTCCTGCAAGTGTGCCTCTGTGTTACTCCGGTCTGGCAAGCTTGATGGTGCCAGAGGCCCTCTCTTTCTCTCCTTCTTGCTTTTCTTTCTTATTTCTTCTATGGTTTCCTTGCTCAGATCTGTGAGCAGGTCAAAGGTCGTCATCAGCGTTCTAGTCTAGATCTTGGTGTACGGAGGCCAGATCCGGTGGTTATCTTGCTTGCTTGGAGTGATGGCGAAGTCTGGGAGCGATAAAGTGTTGAAGAGTCGGCTTTTAGGGTTTGTGGCGGCGGAGCTAGTTTTTCAGTTCTTCGGACTGCCTCTCTTCTCCTCCGTCCGAGTTTGCGGTGATGTGTTGGAGGTGATACAGGCTGGAAATCGTGGATGAAAGGATGGATGGTGGAAGCTTGATGGATCGATCAAATAGTTGATCGGGTGGACAATAGGAATGGAATGAAGGTTCTGAACCTGAAACAAATGCAAATGAAATGATTTGCGGTTTATGATATGATTAAAACAAGATAAATAAACATGTAAAAGAGATAGATATGATAGAATTAGGCTACTGGATGTGTATCACTCTCAGCCTAATCAAAAGATGGATTGAAGTGGATTGAGATGGTGCTTTGCTTGTTGGATGTGCATCTCTCTCAAGCTTGGCAAATGGATGGGATGGACGAAATGGATTGATAGATACCACAAAGATCTATGGAAGAGATCTTTGATAAGCATGAATGCTCTAGAGCTGCTTCACACAATACTCTAAAGACTTAGCACAAATAGCTATAAGAAAACTAGAAAACTGTAATTTCATTCATAAAAATTCAAGAGTGATTTACAATGAAGCAAAGACTAGAACTTTATAGGCTCGACTTCTGGGACTCTCTAACAGTCATAAAATGACAAAGGAAATAAATAAAAATCAAAATAAAAGACTTGGAGGAGAAGGCTTTGATGGCTCCTTCAAAACTAGCCGTTAGACTGATTTCTTGTCTTTGGAGAGATGATCTTGTATCTGGATATCTTGGTGAAGTATCCACAAAATAATAGCTTCTTGTTTCTTAATGAACTCTCCAAGGTATTGATAGCTTCTGGTCCAAAGAGATATAGCTTTTGGTCTAGATGGATTTCATGAGGAAACTCATTGATGGCATTAGGTGTGAATGCATCCAAATATGGTAAGTAGGAGTGTAAGAGAATCCACCTGATCATCTGGGTGCTGGTGCGTCCTATGAAGTCTTGGATGTCTTTTGGTTGGTTAATATTATCTCATGGTCTCCATACATAATTTTCGGTCGGACCAAAATTAATTGGTTTGACCAGTTTTGAGCAATTGGGTGAACCAGGTGGAGCTCCTGGTTGGATTGGATCACGGGTTTAGTTCCTCTTGATATGAAATTCTAAAAGGACCTCTTTGACATAAGAAATTCATTTGGTCGAAGCCCATTCCTGGTTGGACTTGGATGGACCAAAATATGGCTGAACTGATCCATTGAAGGCAGAGAACAAGGTCTGACTTGCAAAATCCATAACTTTTTCCGTTAAGATTTTCGTGAAATTCCAACTTGGAGAGACTCCTTCTTGAGTGTAGAATCCATGAAAATTGGTTTCATGCCAAAACTCCTTTTGGTTATCAAGATATGCTCCTTGGACTGGACCTATGTCGCTGGTATCGTCTAGGTGGTCGGTTTGGACAGCTTGGTGAACTTCTGGTTGACCTGATGATTTGATGGCCGCATCAGGAGGTCTCTCTTCTCTCGTGGTTAGAGCACGGTTGTGGTGTTTTTTGTTTCAGAAGGTTGATTTTGAGGCGTTTTTGTTTGGATTATAGTGTTTATCTTATTTTATCTTTGCTCTAGCAACGGTGTAAGCGGTGTGGGATAGTGGCGTGGTGGTGTGTGAAGAGCAGAACATGTCTAACATCATTGATAACTTTTAGGTTGCTTGTCCCGCTCTAGGAAAGAGTCATTCTCACGTCCTTTGATTAAGTGTATTATATGGTTTGTCTTTTGCTCTTGTATTCCTTGGTGGCTTCGGCTTATTGAAGCAGTATAATGAAGTTGGAGCTATTAAGATTTCTGATAAAGGTTCGTTTGAAGAGAGAGATTGGCCCAGTTGTTGTTCTTTTATTGTTGATTGTTGTTGTTAGCCTTAATTGTTCTGGCTTGGTACCTTGAACTGAAGGTTCAGGTAAGTGTAGTTTTTTCGTTATTTATGCCCCTGCATCGCTTCCTCTTTCGTCAAGAGGTCTTACTGTTCAAGGATTGTCTTTAGTCTTGGTTGTATGAGTCTAGTCTTCTTGTGATTGTTGAGTTTTTTCAAATGTCACCCGTTTGTTTGGGTTTAAACCATCCGTTGTTTGGGTTTATGTCTCCCTGTTGTGGGTTCTGGGATCTCCCTCTTGTATGTTCTACAAGTTTTATTAATCAAAACCAGATGAAAAAGAAAACAACTTATAAGAGATTGTAACACTCTTTTTTTTTTTGTAAAAGGAGATTGCAACACTTCCTCAAATAAAAATTGAGGATGGCGTTGTTTTTGTCGGACTAATTTGTGACAGAACTTTCTACCTGTCGTACCTACAAAAATTAATCTATGGTTAACAACAATAATTTAATTTATCGATGGTTGGGAAATAGGCCTCTCTCTCTAAAATTGAATCTCTCTCCCATCTCTCTACCTCCTAGGTTTCCGCCGTGTCTCCCCGCCTTCCGGCGGTCGCCGCCGTGTCTCTCTGGCGGCCGCTGGGCCTATGTTCTTCTCTTTCGTCGTTTGCTATGTGTCCTCTTCGTGGTTTCCTCCCATGTTTGTTTCTCTACGGTTCTTGACGTTCGGCGAAGGCCCAATCCGGATTAGATCCAGAGCTCTCACTTGATCTACAGTCAGATCTCAGGGGTTTAACACTTGAGGACGGTGTCTTGCTCCTCTGTAGCTCTGTTCCTGTCGCTTGTGGTGCCTCTGTCCGGTTTGGATTTTGTTAGCTTTCGTTGGGTGTTGAGTCTGAGTGGTATTCGTGGTGGTTGCAGAGAACCTGGTCCCTGCTTGGTGAGCTTCTGTCCGGTGGCGTGCGGTGGGGCTCTGCGGTATGGGTTTGGTAAGGCTTCAGATGGCGCAGTTCTGAAGTTCAGTCTCTCTTCTTTTACGGGTGGTCTCCGGTAGGCGCGCGTGGGCTCTTCTGGTGCTGGTCTCTGTCTCCGGTGAGCTCTTGTGGTAACGTGCGGTGGTCACGGGCGCGTGGTGGTGGCAGCTTGTGCGTTGTTCAGTTGGGGTCTTTCTTTTTCTGTCCTTCATGGCAGTTTCCCGGTGGTTCCGGTTTGGTCTGAGCCGTGACCTGAGTCCTCCATGTTTCCTCTCTACAAATAAGGTATTAACGGCTCTTGGATGAGCTCGTATGGTGGTTTGGTCTTGTGTTGCTCTTGTGCAGTTGTTGGTCTCTTGGACGGCTTGTTCTACTGCGGTTGTTCTTCCGGAGAGTTAGTCGCCTTTCGGTCCGCTTTCTCTATATGGGGTCTCGGTTAAATGGGTGTAACGGTCACGGTGAGTTGGAATGGAGGCGGCAATCTCCAGGACGGCTTGACGAACGACGGCATCGTCGCTTGGTGGTTCTCTCTCGTGCCGTTGGAGGTTTAGCTGTCGGGTGTTTTGAGTTTGTTCGTGTTTGAATTCTTCTTTCGGGTCTTGGTTTCGGTAGAGCGGTCGGAAGCTGTAGGAACCGTAGCATCAAGGTTTGAGGGCGCCTTTCTCTCGGTAGCTCGCGGTGCCTGGCTCTCGATCTCGACTAGTCTTGGTTTGCAAGGTTCAAGCTTGACTCGTAACTAATCGGGTTCTTAGACATTGTCCTGCTATCTTCTGGTTTGTCTCATTCCGTTTAGGTTTTGTTGTTTAGATTCGTTTTTTGCACTCTGCTACTAGTTGACTGTGTAATGTATGTCTCAAATTCTAAAATTGGTATAATAATTTAACATTTTACCAAAAAAAAAAAACAATAATTTATCTCTTTGATCCATCGCTGAAAAGGCATTTGATATTACGTAAACAATCAAAGTTTCTGATTAAAATGACTCTATGGACACAAAACAAAATCATCATCATATATATAGCCCCAATTAGATCACATAATTAAGTTTATTCATCAATGGTATAAGTGATGATATGTGATTTGCCCGATAAAGTTCATCATAAGCTTTATAGAAAAACAAAAAGATATATACGATACAAAGAACATGTGAATAACGTGCAGGAGAGAATTGCACAACACGTATTTGATGCTTTTAAGTTACTTGAGTATATATATACCGTACATGAGAGAATTACATAACAAGTATGTGATACAAAGTATGCTTTGAAGCATCCTACTAATTAAAGTATTTATGTTTACTGCTGATTCTTATAACTAATCGTAAGATTTAACTTAACTGCCATTTTATGTCAACCTCTACTTTTGTTTGTTTTAATTTTCTCTCACAGTATTTTTTGTTCTTTATCTGCCAAGCAATTATATTCAAAATCCTATAGCAAACACTATCCCGTCCGAATTCGTTATTATTATTATTATTATTATTTTGAACTGAAAATTATTATTTAATTTTTTATGCTAAGAGCTTCTTCATCACAGGTATATAGCAGGTATCTAGAAGAGTTTTTAAGAATAAAATAATAAAAATTGAGAACATTAAATAAAAATGACTGAATCGATCCTTCTTTTATACTCCTTCCATTTCAAAATGATTCATATTCTAGAAAAACAAAATTGTTTCAAAAAGATCAATTTTTTACATTTTCGATGTATGTAATAATTATAAATAATAAATTTCAAGAAAATTGATTATGTTTATTGATTTTTGATTGACTACCTCTTATAGGAAATGGTTGAACACATAAAATAAAATAAGACATTTATAATCAGAGTTTAAGATGTTTTCTTAATATGTGTGAAAATTCTAAAACATGTATCTTATTGAAACGGATGGAGTATCTGGTAGGAACCCTATAGTATATTTATTAACTTTTATCTAAACCAAAATATCATAATTAAGATTATATTAAAATAATAACATTAAATGATAGGATGCTTGAAAGAGGGTATTTGCCCATGAGGCTGCTCTAAAAGAAGTACTAGTTAACAAATGTTGCATAGGTACAATGTTGAAGTAAAAGCTTCACTGATATATACTGTCGGACTGACAATGATGAAGTTAAGAACGTTGCTGAAGCTGAAACATAGGAGCCGCGGTATTGGGATTGACGCCAGAGGTAAATTTATGATCACTAGCTAGGACGTTTCTCATAATTTTTCTAAAAGAAACTTTAATAGTAAATGATTTACAACATGATATAACTGATTTTCTTTTCAACAACTCGTAATAATATCTTGGGTGATTTTCTTATGCATGTATAGATATGAAGTGTGTACAACTGGGGAAGAAAAAGTTAAGTAAAACTCGTGTATCCTTTGCACTATACTCGAAAAAGAGACCTTTGGGCTGTTAACATTGACGTGTAGATAATGCTCCTTTCTTGAAGCAACAAACTACTAGACGTCATCGTATTATTCAGGGATTATACCTTAACTTTCAAGAACCATTCGCTTTCCCAACAAAGATTATCTGATCCAATAAGTTGACGGCAGCAGATACCTTAACCCTAGATGAAAATCACTAAACTGATCGAAATGTCCAAAAGATTTTTGTCCTCAAAATTGACAAATGACGAGTACATCTAACTAACCATCCATCAGTCTCCATAACTACACAACAACTTCTTCAGTGTATATCTTTTATTTTATTTTTGTATTTAATACCCTTGTTTAGATCTACATGCATACATAACATAATAATTGCTAGCCAGGTTACATTGATATCGACCTTTCACGATTATAGTAGCATTTAGACAATCTAACCCAACTCTTTATTTTCCTATAAAATAGATAAAATACATTATAAAGATGAAAATGAAAGAAAATAGAAATACTTTACTTTTATCTCTATATTTAGAATAATATATCACTCTGTATTTTCTTTTAAAAATAGAAGAAATCTATTGTAAAAACATATATTGGAGTAAAATATTTTAATAATAAAAGTTACAATATTTTAGTAGAAAATATAGAGTTGAGTTGAAAATGCTCATAAAGTTCCTTTAGTTTTTATCTAATTATTATATCTAAAACTTATCAAACACTCATAATTTTATAGTTGACGTTCCAGAGGGAATTTACTCTTAATTAAATTCTTTATGAATGTTATTGGACAAAGAGAATCTTGAAATAAACCACCAGGAATATAGAATTCAATAAACTATTACTACTACCAATTACAAGTTTATATAATTAGGTTGAAAGAGTCTTCGCTTGTGGAAGAAGAAAACCCGTAATACGTAATTTCTCCATAGTCTAAAACAAAGACACTACTACAAGAACACTATTTCAACCAAACATAATAGAGAAATAATATGCAATTGGCTAGCCAGAGAATCATTTATTGTTTGTGTAGTCTATAGTTGTTATATAGAGGCATTTATGCGAAGCATATGTAGTTTTTGGTTGTAACTATTGATACTGCTTACCAAAAAAGGTAGTGATATGAAGTCTTATTTCTCTTCAACAACATGCATGCATTAACACAAACCACATGTCTTGTTCTTTTGATATGAATTTCGTAGTTTGATATGAGTGATTTTTATGAATATTTATCTCTGTACGTCATTTTACAAAATGAACATCTTTGGTAGATTTGTTCTTATCTAGTATCATCTCTTGATCTTGTTCTCTGATCACTCTATCGCTCTATGTGCCTTGCTAAAACGTATAAGCAACCTTCACAGACCAGAAGATCTACAAGAGACACTGATCCGTAAAATGTAGGGGTTAGTGGAAATGAAAAGATTTGTTAAATTTGTAAAGAGTTCTAAATAGTTTTTCATTTAAAAAAGTTTTATGAAAATATTCTACTATAATGATTTAAAAATCTAGAGGACATATATAACAGTTTAAAAGTTTTCCAAGTTAATTTGTTTTAAATTTAAAGTCCAATAACACTAGATTTTGATAGAATAATTAAAACTTTTTGAACGGAAAATTATGTTTGTCATTAAAAACAATCAATAAACCAATAATACTAAATTTTAGCAGAATGTTAAAATCAATTAACCAACAACAATAAAATTTGAATTTTTAACAATAATTACAAATTCTAATCACTAGAATCATTAGTTACTTTCATAGGAACAAGTCACACAACAAATAACTTTAGCAATAACTCAAAATCTATTTATATATATTAGAAATGACTCACATGTCACCCTATTCCAGATGTATATATCCTCCAGCTGTGCTCCAATTATTCAAGAAAATAATTACTCACTCCGTTTAATATTACTAGTAGTTCTAGGTTTATTCACATATATAAAAAATATATGATTTTATATATATACAAAATAAAAACACAATTACCTATATACCTAATCATATTTCAATCAATAGAAAAATAAAATGGAGAATTTTATTAATGAATTTTGCATTGAAATTCTAAAATGATACTTATTTTAAAACGAATTTTTTTCTCTACAACGACAATTAATATAAAACGGAGGGAGTAGTAAATTAGTTTCTTTTTTTTGGTCAACTGTAACTTAGTTTCATATTGTGAACATAGTATATGTTCCTTTTTATCTAAAGCAGATAAAAAAAGTTTTGAATTATTCCTTAACACTAAAATAAAGTTTAATAATGTAAACTTTTTGTATCTAAGCCAGAAACACCACATAAGCATAATTCTTTTTGTATAAATTTTGACGCCACGTAAGCAAATTAGTTAAAGTATCTTGTATCTATTTTGTTATTACCTCTCCTTCAACTTTTATTTACTTTTTCTCTACACTCCACCACCACTATCTTCTTCTCTGCAACCAAAACCTATCCCTCTCTGTCTCTCTTTTTCCATATTCGCTAATCCACGATTTATGAGGGAAAACATAATTAATCACTAAAATTGAGAAAAAAGATAAAAATATTTTGTTAATTGTCAATGGTGTGCCTTTTGTTTAGTAGTTGCATTCTTCATCTCGAGAAAAAAACAGAGACATCTTTCATCGAAACAGAGTCCATTACAAAAACCACTCAGCGAAAGCGACAAAGCATCCGTGACCTCCTCCTCCTTCTTGATTCTCTTACATCTTTTTGTTTTGTTTTGTTTTTGTTTTTTTTTGTGGCAGACATTGCTTAATCTGTCGAAAGTCTTTTTGCTTTATCACAGCTTTATAAATATCACCATCTCATTACTCTTTCTCTTCGCAACGATCTCTTCACTGCTATTAAATGGGTTTTGAATCTTTTCATTCTCTTCTTCGAATCTGAATTTGGGTTTTGAATTTGATCATTAAAAAGTAATCTTTTCTTTTTCTCAAACACAGAGATGAAGTCTGGTTTCACCGTAACGATTGCGTTACTATTACACATAACCATTCTTGTTTGTGTAGTAGCAAAAGAGTGTACAAACACTCCTTCTCAGCTCTCATCACATACTTTCCGCAACGAGCTTCTTCAATCAAACAACGAATCTTTGAAGACAGAGTTGTTCTCTCATTACCATCTCACACCAACTGATGACTCAGCTTGGTCTAGTTTGCTGCCTAGGAAGATGTTGAGAGAAGAGGAAGATGAATACAGTTGGACTATCATGTACAGGAAGATCAAGAACTCAGATAACTCATCTGGTAACTTTCTGAAGGACGTTTCTTTGCACGACGTTAGGCTTGACCCAAACACCTTCCACTGGAGGGCTCAGCAGACGAATCTTGAGTATCTCTTGATGTTGGATGTTGATGGTTTGGCATGGAGCTTCCGTAAAGCTGCTGGTCTTGATGCTCCTGGAGTTCCTTATGGAGGATGGGAGAGACCTGATAGTGAACTCCGTGGCCATTTTGTCGGTATAAAGCTGCTTCTTTTCTCCCAATTCAATCTCAGTTTCTTGGTCCATCTTTTTGCTTAGAGATTTGATGTTTGGTATTAGAATGCATAGACCCTTTAGCAGGGTTGGAACTGAAATTTTTAGAGGCTTCAAACATTTCTTAAAAATCTTATTTAAATAATTATTTCATAGTTTCTTGGTCCAAAACTAATGTTTCATTGGGTTGTGCCTAGTTCCGGCAATGCCCTTTAGAGGATTCTCACCTTAAACATTGCATAGACCCTTTAAAGGATCTGACTGTTTGTTTTGAAGGTCATTATCTGAGTGCAACAGCTTACATGTGGGCAAGTACTCATAACGATACTCTCAAGGAGAAGATGTCAGCTCTTGTCTCAGCTTTATCTGCTTGCCAGGAGAAGGTTGGCTCAGGGTATCTCTCTGCTTTCCCTTCCAGTTTCTTCGACCGCTTTGAAGCTATAAAGCCTGTATGGGCTCCATACTACACCATTCACAAGGTGAATGAATACTCATACTCTCTGATTTTAGACTTATGTAGATAACATGCTTGTGATGTGTTTTATATTAAATAAAAGGTTTCTAACTTCATATCTAAATGTTGATAGATTTTAGCCGGCTTGGTTGATCAATACAAGCTGGCTGGGAACAGTCAAGCTCTGAAAATGGCAACATGGATGGCTGATTACTTCTACGTCCGTGTTCGTAATGTGATAAAGCTGTACAGCGTTGAAAGACATTGGCAATCACTAAATGAGGAGACTGGTGGCATGAATGATGTTCTTTACCAGATATATAGCATCACTGTGGGTCTAAAAAATATTATCAGACTCTCCTTAGATAATCTACATCTAGCTTTTGTGTCATATCATAGTTTATTGGACTCTGCAGGGAGATTCCAAGTATTTGCTGCTCGCACATCTCTTTGACAAGCCTTGCTTTCTTGGAGTGCTTGCCATACAGGTAGCTTACATGATGATACGATTGAAAGACAAGAACTATAAAAATGTAACGAAGTTTTGGGTTACTTTCTTTTCAGGCTGATGATATAAGCGGGTTCCACTCTAACACACATATTCCCATTGTCGTTGGTTCCCAACTCCGGTATGAAATCACTGGTGATCCACTCCATAAGGTACTGGAAGCATACATAATCCTGAAAAGTGTGAGATTTGTTAAAGAAAACATCGTTTTTTTTTACTTGATTCTGATATCTGCATTTCCAGGAAATCTCAATGTTCTTTATGGATATTGTCAATGCGTCTCACAGCTATGCGACTGGAGGAACATCAGTCAGTGAGTTCTGGTAATAGTACTAATATTACCTGACTTTAGTGTTTGTTTCATTTGAACTCTTTAACCACGAGCTGGATATGTTTGACATTAGGCAAGATCCAAAGAGAATGGCGACCACGCTGCAGACTGAAAACGAGGAATCATGTACTACTTACAACATGCTCAAGGTAGCTTTTTAAGTTTCTGTTTGTTCTCTTTTTATTTACCTCAAAGGTAACATATCAAAAAAAACTTCATACAATTTTCAGGTGTCTAGGAATCTGTTTAGGTGGACAAAAGAAGTTAGTTATGCAGACTATTACGAACGTGCTTTGACAAACGGTGTGCTTGGGATTCAAAGAGGAACCGAGCCTGGACGGATGATCTACATGCTCCCATTGGGTAAAGGTGTTTCTAAAGCCGTGACTTATCACGGTTGGGGAACACCCTACGATGCCTTCTGGTGCTGCTATGGAACTGGTAACTCTTAACTACAACCCATCTGGTTTTGCTGCTACTTCAAAATAAATAAAAAAACAGATAGATTTTGAGGGTTTTGTTTTGGTTTCTGGTCACAGGAATTGAATCCTTCTCAAAACTGGGAGATTCTATATATTTTCAAGAAGATGGGGACTCTCCCGCTCTTTATGTCACACAGTACATATCAAGCTCACTCGATTGGAAGTCTTCTGGCCTTTCGCTATCTCAGACAGTTAAACCTGTTGTGTCGTGGGATCCGTACATGCGCGTGACATTCTCTTTCTCTTCTTCCAAAGGGGTAAGTAAGCTTTTGGCAGAAACCAGATGCCACTCTTAGAATCTGATGGATCCGATTTCTCTTGCAGGGAATGGGGAAGGAGTCCACTTTGAATCTAAGAATTCCTGTTTGGACAAACTCTGGAAGTTCTAAAGTATCTTTGAATGGACAATATTTGAAAGTACCAACTTCAGGTAAATAGGAACTAAACAAAAGGAGTTTTTTCAGAATTTTTTTTTTTTTAAATCGGTCTAGACGTCTGCCTAATCAATTCATATGACGTGCCTAGCAATTTCTTGAACATTGATTGTAACCTTTAAGGTTTCCTAAAAGCGGTTTCTAGATTTTAAGAACAGAACCAGCTCTAGGTGTCATTTGTTGTTGCTATAGTCTCCAGATTGTGTAAATGGGAATCATATTAGAGCTGCCTTTTGCTTTGCAGGTAACTTTCTATCAATCAAACAGAACTGGAAATCAGGAGATCAAGTAACCATGGAGCTACCGTTAAGTATCAGAACAGAAGCTATAAAAGGTATAACCACTGTTCTGAATCTTCTGATTACTTTGTCTTTACTCTGACAAGTTATAAGTAGCAGGACATACTGTGTAGAGTTGGTTAAGTCAAATCTGTTAAGTAGATGTTGTTCATAGTGTATGAAAGTTGTGTACAACTCTGTTCTGACAACATAAACTGATTTATCAGATGATCGGCCGGAGTACTCATCTCTTCATGCCATACTCTATGGCCCCTACTTGTTAGCTGGACTCACGAGTAGGGACTGGAGCATCACAACTCAGGCTAAAGATGGGATATGGATAAGCTCTATACCTGAAACACACAACAGTCACCTTGTCACACTCTCACAGCAATCTGGAAACACATCTTACGTGTTGTCAAATAACAACCAAACCATCACCATGGAAGTATCACCCACGCCAGGGACACAAGCCGCTGTTGCAGCAACTTTCAGGCTCGTGACTGCTGATTCTAAAGGAGGAATATCATCAGGTCCAGAGGAGCTAATTGAAAGCCAGGTCAAGATCGAGCCCTTTGATTTCCCTGGAATGCTTGTGATGCAAGCAACTGATAGCTCCCTTGCGGTTCATGATACTTCTTCTACTGATCAAGAAGCCTCGAGGTTTCGTTTAGTAGCTGGAGTTGATGGGAAGCCGGGGAGTGTTTCTTTAATGCTGGAGAGCAAAAAGGGTTGCTATGTGTACAGCGATCAAACACTAACGCCGGGAATGAAACTGAGGCTCAAATGTGATTCTGATGCGAGTGATGCGAAGTTTAAACAGGCAGCAAGCTTTATGTTAAGGAAAGGAATGAGTGATTACAATCCAATGAGCTTCGTGATGAACGGAGCACAGAGGAACTTTGTGTTATCGCCATTGTTCAGCTTAAGAGATGAAACATACAATGTGTACTTCAGTTTACAAACTTGAAGAAATATATACTTTAAAAAAAAAAAGCTCCCTAAGAAATTTGGGAGAAAAATAAGTAAAAGTGTTAAGGAAATAAGCTATAAGGGTTGTGTTTAGATGTTTAGTTTGTTAGGTGGGTTGTGTTATATATGCAATTTAATCTACAAGTGTATGTTGCAAGTTACAATAAATATATATAGACAGAAGGTTTTTATAAATGGGATTCCTTTATAAATTGGCATTGATAATTTATTTAAGGCATTGATAATTTATTTAACATCTTTTATTTTATTGTTCATCAATGTGAAGATTCTAAAAAAAATAGTATGATGCAGTCTTCAACCATTGAAAACTAAACTTGGACTAATTAAACTGTTTTTTTTTTTAATTTAAATTTTCACAATATTTTATCAGAATTGGAGATGACAAAACTCTTTCTTACGTTATTCAATTGAGATGATATACACTAACAAAGTAAATCATTTTTTAAAAAAAAAATTAGACAAAAAGTCATCTAAAACAAAACTGAAAATTTAACATTCGGACAAACAAAACTGGAGTATGCAAACGTATTACAAACTAACAAGTATGGGAAACAGCAGATGTAATCTATGGAGAAGTAAAGGGAATGTGGTTATGATGGAGAGGGTCGGATCCAGTTGGAACTTGTCTCTCTTCGGCTTCATTAGCTGATCCAACATCAATCTCCTTCTCCTGTACATGTGTTGTCCAAAGCTTGATTTAACGATATTTTTTATTCATCGAAAAGAAAACGAAAACATAAACTAATATCATATCCCTAAAGTTAGAAAACAAAAAGTTGGTGCGTTTGTTGAGTGGAATAATCATTATGTTTTTGTGTAAGAAGAACGATAGCATTAGGAATACGATGTTTTTACCTTTTTCATGGCGTTCATATCGTCTGCTTCCCCTACCCAAAAGAAAGCTAGAAACAAAGAAAACAGAGGAGTCATTAATTCATAGGAACCAAGAAAAGATTCTTAGGAGAGACTTACATTTTGTAGAAGAAGAGTGAGCATGTGAGCACGTAAGAAGGACGACGATGGAGAATAAGAAGAAGAAGATTGTTATGAAAACGCTTCCTTTGTATCTCATCGCCGCCATTTTCAAAAAAAAAAAAGAAAAAGAAAACCCTCTCCTTGTGGAAGAAAGGAGTGACGAGTGAGTAAGCGCCAAGAGGTGTCGTCTAATTAATAAGCTTAAAGTTCCGGTTTTACCCTCACCATGATGTGGAAAGGATGGGCAAATTCTGTCATTTACTTTTTAATCCGTCACTTTAACATGTACGGACGATGATTACCGTTTACAGGCTGGAACGAGTCGGACAAAATATCATTCTCGTACAGATATCGTCGTGGAGCTTGTTTTAGCCACCACGTTGCTGCTATTTTTGTTCTTTGGTGGAGGAGCTTTTTTAAATGAATGGAATGAAAGATCCCCACACTTTTATGAAGCTAGTGGGCTTTCATGAAACATAGTCGGGCTTCTTTCCAAATTAATAAATAAATAAGAGAGCCCATTTTAAGCCCATTTTAGAAAGACAACGGAAATACCAGATCAATTTAAAGAGAATATTCATTTAATAAAATCTTTTTTTTTTTGTTTCTGTAAAAACATCAAAGTTTTGCAAAGTTTAATATATCATGGATGAAAATTTAAAATAATTTTTGGAGGGTCAAAAGTAACATATTACATTGTTCTTTTCTTACAAAGCGATAATTAAACAAAAAATAATTTAATAATGTCTCATCAATACTATTTATACAACAACAGTTAAAAATTTCATTTGCATTAGAGCATCTCCAACCCCACTTTATTTCTCACTCTAAAATAAAATTTAGAGTAAAAATACTCTAATGGTACTCTATTTTTCACCCTATAATAGAGTGAAAAATAGGTTTACTCCAAATATAGAGTAAATTGTTTATTTTTTGTTCATTACTCTATTTTTCACTCTAAAATAGAGTATCATTGGAGTAAACTCCAACTCTATTATAGAGTAACTCTATTTAGTGTAAAAAATAGAGTAAACCATTGGAGATGGTCTTACAACGAAGATGAGTAATTGCTGATAAATTATTCTTTGTTTCGTGAACAATGATCCTTGCTGTGTCCTCCAAAGATACTAGAGATCTAAAAACCTCTACTGAAAGCTTGATAAAGAGCATACACGTTTAAAATTCCGACACAAACGAAAACCAAGCCAAGAACGCCACTGGCGTGAATAACAACAGTCTCATTACTATTTCATATCCACGAACTAGTGTCCTCACAGTTCCCCAAAATTAGGGATGTTAAATGGACAAATTATCTATGGATAACCCATGTCCAAATTAATATGGGTTTATATGGACACACTCATATTTGACCAAAAAATTATATTGTCTAAATGGGTTACACCCAAATACACTCATACTCAAATGGGCAAAACCAGATGGATAGTGGGCCACCCAAATAGTAATAAAATATATGATTAAATATTTGGAGAAAACATAAATTTTTTTTTTCGCCGTCAAACACGAGACCTCGATTAAACATTTCACTTCATCTTCTTCCTTCTTCTTCAAGGGTTCTCATCTTTTTTTTCCTTCTTCAAGGGTTCTCATCTTCCTCTTCCTTCTTGTTGATTCATTTAAGATTTATTGCAATATCTCTTTTGAAAGTCATCAAATTTCAATTACAGTGTAGATAGTGATTCACTAGTTTTCTCTGTACGTATGCTGACTTATAGTGGGATGACTCTTTCAGTGTTGTTGGCTTTCACCTAAATTTGTTCTCTGGTGTCTTAGTTTTTCTGATTGTTTCAAAGTTGCTACCTTTTCTCTTTTGTTTGTGTGTATGACTAGTAATGTTGTTATAAATGATATCTTACGAGTTGCTGTTAGACGCATGTGTTTATTATGTTTCACAAGTGTTTTGACTTTTTATCTTTGTTTTGTTTCTATGTTTGACTAGTTCTATGCAGGCACTCAACCAGTCCAATTACTCCAATATACCAAATTAGAGCTTGAACTCACTGCTCCTCCCACCTAGAAGTAGCAATAGAAAATTTGATATAATGGTTTTTCGTAAAATGATTGATGGTGCCATTGTTGAGCATGATCTTGCATACTCATTTGTTGAGTATAGAAGGATCAAAGAAGCTTTTGCTTATGCGAATCCAAGTATTGAGTTTTGGTGTAGAAATACTGATGTAGTTGATGTTCTGAAAATATTTGAGAATGAAAAAGCTCATCTTAGGAAGGTTTTGAGTGAAATTTCTAGAAAGATTTGCTTGACTACTGATTTGTGGAGAGCAATCATTGTGGAGGGTTATTTATGTCTGACAGCTCATTATGTTGATGCTAATTGGAAGCTAAAGGCGAAGATATTGTCATTTTGTGCTTTTGCTCCGCCTCATACTGGTTTTAGTATTGCTACGAATGTGATGGAGTTAGTGTGAGAATGGGGGCTAGAAAAGAAAGTGTTTACAATAACTGTGGACAATGCTTCTTCAAATGACAATATGCAAGGGGTTCTAAGATCACACTTTTGCAAAGATTTGGTGTGTAATGGTAATTTTCTACATATAAGATGTGCAGCACACATTCTGAATTTGATTGTTCAAGATGGATTGTCTGTGATCAGTGCTGCCTTAGAGAAAATCAGGGACAGTGTAAAGTTTGTAAAGTCTTCAGAGTCGAGAGAACAAATGTTTCAAACCTGTGTTGAAACTGTTGGGAGCAAGAAAGAAGCTGGTCTTGTCTTGGATGTGCCAACGAGGTGGAATTCAACATTTCAGATGTTGTCTAGAGTTATTCCCTTTAGAGAAGCATTACGTAGTCTCTCTGATTAGATCCGAGTTATAAGTGTTTTCCATCAGATTTGGAATGGTCTAGAGGAGCACTCATCTGTGACTTTTTGTCTCCATTTGCTGAGATGAAAAATCTGATTTCAAACTCATCATATCCTACTGCGAACTTGTATTTCATGCAAGTCTGGAAAATATAATGCTGGTTGAGAGCCTATGAGACTTCAGATGATGAGACAATTTGTAAAATGGTGGAAACAATGAAGTTGAAGTTTGACAAGTACTGGGAAGACTACAATGACATACTTGCTATCACTGCAGTGTTGGATCCAAGGTTGAAGTTTGCAGTTTTGGAATATTGTTATGACACCTTAGATCCATTAACAAGCAAGTCTAAAATTGTTCACATCCGGAAGAAGATAAAAAAGTTGTATGGAGTTTATAAGAAGGATCCTAAGAGCACTAATGCAAGCACTTCAAAAACCACATTGGTGAACAATATACCAGTTGGATATAGAGTAAGTAATTAGTCAATAATCATTGGTTTTAGTATTCGGTGTGTTCTTACTGTTTTATGTTTAAAATGCATGGATTTTATGCATTCTTTTCTCAAAATACGGGAACAGGAAAATCAGTTTTAGATGTGTACTTGGCTGAACCAATCTTAGATATAGCTGCCTTTCAAACTCTAGATGTCTTGAAATATTGGAGAAACAATGCAACCTGGTTTAAAGAGTTGTCCCGCATGGCGTGTGATGTTCTTTTAATTCCCATTACAACTATATCTTTTGAGTCGTCATTCAATGTTGGAAGCTGTGTTCTTAGCAAGTATAGGAGTCGGCTTCTTCCGTCAAATGTACAAGCTCTCATTTGTGCAAGAAATTGGCTGCGTGGGTTTGAAGTGATGAGTGAGTTTTCTGTTTTTTTACTGATTTTTATACTGATTTTTATGTCTCTTTATTTAGCTGCATTATTGATATGTCTTTTTACTTGGTTGATGTGATTTTTATACTGATTTTTATTTTTAAGTTCTTTATTTGGCTGTATTATTGATATGCAGAAGAAGAAGAAGAAGAAGAAGAAGAAGAAGAAGAAGAAGAAGAAGAAGAAGAAGAAGAAGAAGAAGAAGAAGAAGAAGAAGAAGAAGAAGAAGAAGAAGAAGAAGAAGAAGAAGAAGAAGAAGAAGAAGAAGAAGAAGAAGAAGAAGAAGAAGAAGAAGAAGAAGAAGAAGAAGAAGAAGAAGAAGAAGAAGAAGAATTGTTATCTAGATTTGTAGTTGTCTGGATTACATGGCTCTGAAATATTTTGTTATCTGGATTTGTAGTTGTTTCATCTTTGATTACTTTAAATACACCTTTTGAGTTTCAAACCTTCCTTTAAAGGCTTTTTTATAAACTATCTATTATGTTTTAAAATGTTATTATACATATATTGCATGGTCCCAACCTATAGAAATACTAAAATTCATTATAAAATATTTATGTACATCTTTTAAACTAAAACTATATATTTTATATTAATTGGGTGTCTGGGCTCCATGGGCAACCCAACTGGTCATGGTCCTATTTGGACTTCGCCCAAAAACACTCAGAAAAAAACAAACCTATTTGGACACACCCAAATCCGCTCAGCCCGCCCATTTGACATCCCTATCCATAATCCTGCTCTATGCACCACTGGCTTACACGCTTGCGCAATCTGCAAATACAATACACCAAAAACTGTTTCATTTCATCCATAACAAGACTCCCAACTAGAATATTTTTTACTTACCAAGAGCATGCCCCAGTCTGTAGGCATAAATTCAAGGATACAAACAATTATATCTTGTATATGTGAGCAAGAGTGATCAGTACCACAATGATTGCGATAAATGTTAAGAATATTAGTCCTTTTATCGACCAAACCATCAGCTGAAAACTCGCACTAAATTTCCTCCTTCCAACCGAAACAGTCGAGACCAACAAAAGATACTATTATTGACAAAACAGAATACCCATCACCACAGTCCCTGCAGTAGAGAGCAATAAACGTTTACTGATTCGCAAGCTAGTTACTCAAGCGGTTATTTTCCACATCTGGAAACAGCGCAACAATGTCATCCACAACAACATCTCCCTTACAGTCGCATCAATCTTCCGCAACATAGACCGGGAGATAAAAAAACATAATTTCTGGAAAAAATAGGAAACTATTCAGGGATTTTATGCTTGTTTGGATAAGGTGATATTTTCAGCATCTTCTCCAACTTTTTAGTCTCACCTTATTTTTTCATATTTTTTGCCAAAGTGTTGCTCTTGAGATTAACTTTTGTAAATCTACTTTCATTTCAATGATATTAACAAATTAGAATCTAGAAAGTAAAAGAAAAATTATATCTCTCTTCTCTCCTATCCTCTAACCTCTCTCTAAAAGTCTTATCTAAAAAAATAGTTTCCGGTGACCGGCGGCATCGCCGCCGGTCACCAACCCTTCTTTTTGTTTTTTGTTTGTTATATAAACCTTCGCATGGCGAATTCCTATTCCGCTTGTCGGATTACCTTTTCGCATGGCGACTTTTTGAAGTGAATAAATATGTTCCGATAGTTTCTTAGTCGGAACTCATGGTGACTCCTCCTCTTTCGCTATGAAACCTTCAAATCCCATTTGCTTGTGTCAAGATCGTCTCTCTGTTCAAAAGATTTGCACTTAATCCTTTTAGTTTAAGAGTCAATCTTTACTTATCATGAAGCCAATATATTGGCTTTAGTAAAGTTTCTTTACTTTTAAGGAAGCGGTGATGTAGGAATTTTTTGATTGGCTTAAAGGAGATTTAGTAGAGTTGGCGTTGTTTCTATATTGACAACGGTCCAGCAAAAAGTCTCTGATTTAGTCAATTGAGATGTCTTTGAATTATCATCCGGCGACAAGGAGGTTTCTGAACACGAGCAAAGGCTTAGGCGAATGTTGGAGTTAAAGGTATTAGTGCTTACGGCAAGGCTTCCATGAAAATTATGAAGTCGTGAGGCAGAAGATGGAGGTTCAGCATTCAGAACTCCCGGCGGTGAAGAACAGTGACAGATGAAATTGCCGTCACGCATGAGAGACACGTATCTTGCGTGTTCCCTGGGTTTCTTCTCGACGCGGCACGTGGATGGACAACAATCTAAAACCGACCTTCGATTTGGACCTTTGATTTGGGCTTCATCTTTGTATTCATGTTTTTTTGGAGCTTGTCTATGTATTAATACTCTGTAAAACTGCCCATTGGGCTTAATGAAATATGAAGTTGACAAAAAAAAAAAACAAATTAGAAAAAAAAAATAATGGGTCAAAACTGATATTAATTTATATTAAAACCTCATTTAAATTTCATTTTAAACTCATTAAGAAAACCCATTTTAACATTATCCCTATATCGGATTGTGGTGAAAGGCCCATATACAAAAGTTGGTTCTCATTCGAAACTCATAATTAACACACGCGTATAATGGACTCGCGTTAGCGTATCGTTGTAAAATTTTTTTTTGGGAAACTCAGAAAAAAGCTTCTGGAATAGCAACCTCACCGCACGCACGCTCAAGGAAGAACCCTAACTAATTAATCTCGCCGGAGTCGTATCCTCGCCGTGAAGTACGGACGACGAAGCTGTTGGTGGTTTATTTCCGGGGCGAGATATTATTGATTCTCAGCTCTAATCAACCGATTCATCCACTTAGCAATGGGGGTAAGCATCTGGATTTTGATGTTCTAGGGTTTATATTGTTTCGACTTCGAGGGAGTTCTTGTGTACAAGCTTTAATTGTATTGCTCTGATGCAGGTCGATCCATTCAAAGCTACGGACTCGTCGGAAACGGAGAAGGAAACAGGTGGCGATCTTCCTGTGAAGGAGAAACTGACTTTCACAGCTCCTGAGAGGAAGTCCCGTCTAGGTATGGATTTGAGAGATCTGAAGCAATTGTAATCCTGTGAATTGCTTTCGAGCTTAATCGTTTTGTATCTCATATATGTAGGTTTGGATGTAAGGGCAATGGAGAAAAGGGAGAGTGCCAAGTCCCAGGGGGAGTTTAAGGTCCCCAGGAAGCCAACAATATCCGTTTCAGCGTCTATGGATGAAGATGATAAATCTGGTGTTTCAGGAATTGATGATGGACCGGGAAACACTCGGCCTGACCATTCTAGCAGAAGATATAGAGAGAAATCTTCAAGATCTGAGACTGCACAAGGTATTTTTTCTTTCTCATGTCTGATTTAGTTCGACATGGCACTCATTCATGCTCTAGATTACAACCGCCTCCTAGTTAATCCAGAGTTTTTAGACTGATAGAGTTAGTTATAACTCCTTTTATGTGATATAAAAACATGTATACGACTAGAAGAATTTTGGTACAATTTACCACCCTTACTAGCTTTATCTTATGCCTTTTGACGTTTTTTTTGTATAGCAGAAAGTACTGTGACCACAGAGAAAGCTGCAGCTGCTTCAGATGTAAGTCAATTTATCCAAATAATGAAACCTAATGATTCCAGTCTTTCATAATCACTTGGCAGATTTTTATTCATACTGTGAATTTTAGTTTTAGTATTCTGATCTTTCTTCCACTTGTTGAAATGAAGACTCCTAGGAGTTTATCCAACACATCTAGATATGAGAGAGATGATAGCAGTAGACACCGAAACGAATATAGGTATGACAGAAGTGAAACTCCACGGTCAAGGCAGAGAAGCACATACGATGAAATAGATCGCTATCGAGGGAGGGAGTCCGATCGCCAATCTAACCGAGATTATCACGGGGAAAAGCGCGGAAGATACAGTATTGATAGGAGGACTCCAGGTATGAAAAAGATTTAAGAAGCTCATAATGATAACAATGTATTTATCTCTTTACAAATTTGTCTGTTTTCAATATTTTTTTTCCCCAAAAGCCTGAATATGTCACCAACACAATACTTAGTGGCCCTTTTCAATGGATATTAACAAAAAATCGTACAGGCAGGTCAGACTGGGATGATGGAAGATGGGAATGGGAAGATAGTCCACACGGAGATAGAGACACTACTTACAACAAACGGCATCAGCCTTCTCCATCACCCATGTTAGGTGCAGCTTCACCAGATGCTCGTTTAGCCTCCCCTTGGCTGGATACACCACGCTCAACAAGTATGTTGTGTTTGAAATTTATTATTTTTAAGTTGGTTTTAATTTAGTAGCATCCATGGGCCCAGACTAATAACGGGATTTATTACCATGTCCTTATGCACATGCAGTGGCTTCTGCGTCTCCATGGGATATTGGTGCACCTTCTCCTGTCCCAATCCGAGCTTCTGGGTCCTCTGTCAGATCCTCAAGCTCCAGGTATGGTGGAAGATCCAATCAACTTGCAGACTCTAGGGAAGGTGATCTGACCAAGGAGGTATGCATTCTTGCCACTTGTTGTCAGATTGATCTGAATTTCTGTTTTGTTTCCCGTGTTTTAACAAGTTCTTGTCAGGCTTGCTTGAAGAATGTTGATAAGAATTATAGTTCTCTTGCATTAAATAAATTGTTTGGTTTTAGTAATACTTGTGTCACTGTTGTCATGTCTTCTAAAGGGGCATCCAGGTGAGGATGGATCGCAAGGAGCTGAAGAATTTAACCATGAGATCACAGATACAATGCGTCGGGAAATGGAATATCACTCGGATCTTGCATGGTAAGTATTTAATTTCCTTTAGAGGCAGGAAATTGATCATTAGAAATTCAATAATGATTTATGAATTATAAGAGTATAGTCCCACCCTTCATGTTAATTTTTAGACATTTTCCAGATTATATAAAGCTTGTTTGAACTAGATGATTGTCGTTTTACAGGTATGATACGGACGAAGGGAACTCACTGTTTGATGCAGATAGTGCATCCTTTTTCCTTGGAGATGACGCTTCTGTGCAGAAAAAGGAAGCTGAGCTGGCAAAAAAACTGGTATGTCTCTGGACCAACTACACATTCTCTATGATTTCTTATTAGATGCTGCTTGTATCTCCTACTTGTGTCTAGTCTTTTCTTTTTGCATATATTATATAGTTTAATGCATTTTGACTGTCTCATCTCCTTTCACTTCCCGTGACTGGGTGTACTCAAGCTAAATTATGTTGGTTTAATCATGTAAGTTAAGTTTCTAGGTGTGAATGGCGATATCGCATGAAGCATTTTGTATTGGTATTCTGACTTTTTCTGCTTAAGAACGCAGTAGACTAAATAATTAAACAATTTATAAAATAATGCAGGTTAGAAGAGACGGTAGCAAAATGTCGCTCGCTCAGAGTAAAAAATACTCTCAGCTTAATGCAGATAATGCTCAGTGGGAAGACCGTCAGCTTCTTAGATCTGGAGCTGTTAGAGGCACAGAAGTGCAGACTGAGTTTGATAGCGAGGAAGAACGGAAAGCAATTCTTCTTGTACATGGTATGTAGATTACTATAATAGCTCAAAGTTCACCATAAAGCGACAAGGCTGATATAGGCGTATATTTAACATACCAAGTAATGCTCTATTTGTTGGGTAATTGCAGATACAAAGCCTCCTTTCCTTGATGGAAGAATCGTTTTCACAAAGCAAGCAGAGCCAGTAATGCCTATAAAGGATCCCACATCAGACATGGCCATAATTTCGCGGAAAGGATCGGGTCTTGTGAGAGAAATACGGGAGAAACAAAGTATGCATAAATCGCGACAGCGATTTTGGGAGCTTGCAGGTTCTAACCTTGGTAATATCCTTGGTGTTGAAAAATCAGCTGAGCAGGTAATGCATCCCAGGGCTTTTGGTCTTTTCACTTCGTTACTGATAAGGTTGTTGGACCTATTGTGACACTGTGAACTTCTTGTAGATTGATGCCGATACAGCTGTAGTTGGTGACGAAGGTGAAGTAGACTTCAAGAACGAAGCTAAATTTGCACAGCATATGAAGAAGGGAGAAGCTGTTAGTGAATTCGCCATGTCGAAGACCATGGCACAGCAACGACAGTATCTTCCCATATTTTCTGTTAGAGATGATTTATTGCAGGTTGGTAATATTTCCTTTAGAGGGAACTGATACTTGGGTCACAGACTCATAATACTCATAATACGCTTTGTTACCTCAGGGGATTCCTGTTTTTTTATTTATTTGTCCAATGAGTAATCGTCAAGCTGTCTGATTGTTAATGCATTCTAGGTAATAAGAGAAAACCAGGTGATAGTGGTGGTTGGAGAAACTGGTTCGGGAAAGACTACTCAGCTCACACAGGTTGCCCCCTTACTATGGTTTTTCAGGGAATACATAGCTATGAACAATTAAATTATTGAACTTATAATTTGTTTCTTTTTGTTAGTATCTTCACGAGGACGGGTACACTATAAACGGTATAGTAGGTTGCACCCAACCAAGACGTGTAGCAGCTATGAGTGTTGCAAAGAGAGTTAGTGAAGAGATGGAAACAGAGTTGGGCGATAAAGTGGGGTATGCGATTCGTTTTGAAGATGTAACTGGTCCAAATACTGTTATCAAGGTAAGGTGCTTCTAAGTAATAGACTGCTTCTTGATTATTTTTGATTTTCTGGTTTAACTGGCTGAATAAAGCTTGGCTTGTCAAGTTGTCATGCTTTTAGCATCTGCACTTCGATATAACACAGAAGAATACTTATGACACTCCATATTTCCTTTTGAAATTACAGTACATGACGGATGGAGTGCTACTGAGAGAGACACTTAAAGATTCCGACCTGGATAAATATCGGTATGTATGCATCAACTTTACATCTAATAGATCATGCTTTAAATGGTTTAAGTAGAATGATGTGCTAACCCGTGTTGGGGACTCGCTATAGTGTGGTAGTGATGGACGAAGCGCATGAAAGGTCACTCAACACAGACGTCCTTTTTGGAATACTGAAAAAAGTTGTGGCTCGGCGTCGTGATTTCAAACTGATAGTCACGTCAGCGACCCTTAATGCTCAAAAGTTTTCCGATTTCTTCGGGAGGTAATTATCATCCTTCAGACAAACCCATTTTTTGAATCTGATGTTGACTATTGAATTCTTATATGACAATGTTTTTGCTTTGGTAATGCAGTGTTCCTATATTTAACATTCCTGGAAGGACTTTCCCTGTCAATATTCTCTACTCTAAAAGTCCTTGTGAAGACTATGTTGAAGCTGCTGTTAAACAGGCAATGACCATTCACATAGCAAGCCCACCTGGGGACATTCTCATATTTATGACCGGGCAAGATGAGATTGAAGCGGCGTGCTTTTCTCTTAAGGAGAGAATGGAACAGCTGGTTGCATCATCCAACAGAGAAATCACGAACCTACTGATTCTCCCTATATACTCTCAGTTACCTGCTGACTTGCAAGCAAAAATATTCCAGAAACCAGAAGATGGAGCCCGTAAATGCATTGTTGCCACCAACATTGCTGAAACATCATTGACAGTCGATGGAATATACTATGTGATTGACACAGGGTATGGAAAGATGAAGGTTTTCAATCCTAGAATGGGTATGGATGCTCTGCAGGTTTTCCCCATTAGTCGTGCTGCCTCTGATCAGCGTGCAGGAAGAGCTGGAAGGACAGGGCCGGGAACATGTTACAGGCTGTATACAGAGAGTGCATATCTAAATGAGATGTTACCGAGTCCCGTGCCTGAGATTCAGCGAACAAATCTGGGTAACGTTGTTTTATTGTTGAAGTCACTGAAAATAGACAACTTGCTTGAGTTTGATTTTATGGATCCACCTCCACAAGAGAACATCCTGAACTCTATGTACCAGCTTTGGGTGTTGGGTGCTCTTAGCAATGTTGGAGGATTAACTGATCTCGGGTGGAAGATGGTGGAATTCCCGTTAGATCCACCTCTTGCAAAGATGCTGTTAATGGGTGAACGGCTTGATTGCATAGACGAGGTCTTGACGATCGTGTCAATGCTTTCAGTACCTTCAGTGTTCTTCAGACCGAAAGAGAGAGCAGAAGAGAGTGACGCCGCGAGGGAGAAGTTTTTCGTGCCGGAGTCGGATCATCTGACGCTACTGAATGTATATAAGCAATGGAAAGAGCATGACTACAGAGGAGACTGGTGCAATGACCATTACCTGCAAGTCAAAGGTCTGAGGAAAGCTAGAGAAGTACGATCCCAGCTTCTGGATATCCTCAAGCAACTCAAGATACCGCTCAAGTCGTGTGGGCCGGATTGGGATATCGTGAGAAAAGCCATATGCTCAGCGTACTTCCATAACTCCGCTAGATTAAAAGGTGTTGGGGAGTATGTGAACTGTAGAACTGGGATGCCTTGCCATTTGCACCCGAGCAGTGCGCTGTATGGTCTAGGATACACACCGGATTACGTGGTGTATCATGAACTGATCTTAACCACGAAGGAGTACATGCAATGTGCTACATCTGTTGAGGCGCATTGGCTGGCTGAGTTGGGACCTATGTTTTTCTCGGTCAAGGACTCGGATACATCGATGTTGGAGCATAAAAAGAAGCAGAAGGAAGAGAAAACAGCAATGGAGGAAGAAATGGAGAAGCTGAGAAGAGATCAGGCGGAGGCGGAGTTGAGAAGCAAAGAGAGAGAAAAGAGGAAAAGGGCAAAACAGCAGCAACAGGTTTCAGGTCCTGGCATGAAGAAAGGCAGCACTTACCTCAGGCCTAAGAAGTTTGGTCTCTAAAACATTGTAGTAATCTTATTTGTTCCAATACGTGAAACACCAAAGCACCTGTTTGGTATTGTAAACTTTTTCTTACAAAACAAAAAACAGAAACAATATCGATTAAACTGTAATCAACTTGTGTCATACTTGATCTTAATGTGTCTTGTCGTTTGATGATATTCATGAGTTTTCCAACGTATCTCCGTATCTGATTTTAGTTACTTTATATTTCGCTGATATTCATATGGGGTTTCAAAATTTATTGATTTTATTATTATGTATCTGTCTGGTTGTAGAAGAAAAAAAAACACGTTTACTGAAAAGGGCTGCTACATCTACATGCTGATCCTATAGTTGCTACGTCTCACCCGTCTCTGCAACATTCTACATTTATATGAAATCTGATGGATTTTACAATGCTTAAGCCCCTAATTTCCAAAACCCAGTTATGTGGTCACACAAAGGTCACTTTATAAATCCTCTCCCTAAATAAAATACAGTTTGCTTATCCATACAAGTTCCCAAATCTCCCTCATCCATTCACATTGCCACCACCATCTACACCTCTTAGCCAGTCCAATGCCCTGACTCTATCATCTGCGTTTATGCCAAAAAAAATCGCAGCCACATCATTACCTTCTATTCATTAGACCGCATGGAATCTAAGAGCAGTCAGAAAGATGTGAACCTGAGGAGAGTTAGAAGGCCCTATCAAATATTACCACTTTCCCCATCTGATATTTCTTCAAGCCTTGCAATTGCATCCACAAGAGCTTGCTCATGATCCTACATTTCCAAGTTAAAATATACAGTCAGCTTCTTTTTTCATGATACCGTGGAGTAAAAGACCAGACTCAGCAACACATTTCTTACTCTTAGCACTTTCTTTGCCTTCTCTACCTCTGCTGGGTTGGGGTTAACGGATCTAAACACTTTTTCTACCTGTGAAAATGTTTTATAAAGTTATATTCAATTCGATCCCATAATCTAAAACTTGGAATGATACCTCTTTTATTAGTGTATCAGTGTGGAGTAGTTCAATATCGCCTAAAGCTTTCTTCCCAATGCCATTCTGTGCCTTGTGCTGCTGTGTCTTCATGCTTCCCCTACCTCTACCACCGGGGTGGCCTGTGGGACCACCACGAGACATGGCCTTTGTACTTCCACGGCCTTGCCCAGGATGTCCTCCTTTACGAGAAACCCCACCATCCTCACCTTCCCATCTAATATCTCCCGGAGATATCTATGATATACATATAGAAACACCAGTCAGAATCCAAAGAACCATCAAGATCACAAAAAAAGAAAAGAATTAAGACTAGATTTCATGGTAACTCCCAATTTTACGATGCATCATCATTTCTGCAAAGGTGAGAAAGACAAGTAAAAAAAAAACTGAAATCGTTATTACCTCTTTAAGATTTACCCATTCCCAAGTTTCATTCCCAGTATTCATGTCATACACTAAAGCATGCCTCCCCTTGAGCAAAGGAAAAAATATATAATATTAGAAAATGGAGATTTGGCACTAAAACCACTAATATATATATATGTTAGTCAAGTAGGATACCTCAACGGGGTTGTAGTCAGTTATAACAGCTTCATAGAAATTGTTGTCCTCAGGCCACTTTGTCCATACCTTCTTTCCAATCAACGGGTCATATGATCCTGATTCAACTGGTTCATTTGTTACTGCGCCAGGCTGGGGCCTTCCAGCAATGCCTGTCGCTGGGAACTGCATCGACTTCATCAAGCACTTAGTCAGTGAAGCATTTAAGAACAAGTGTCATCATAGTTAGTAATAAAAGTAAAAGAGTCACTCAGCATTATGACTGACTTACTGTCTTTGGCTTCTTGGTCTTTGGGCCTGGTGGAGGAGCTCCCCTTCTTAGCGCAGATGAAGATGGTTGCATAGCAAGAGATGGCGGACCCATGGCGATTGATTGTGATGTCTTTTGCTTTTTACGTGATCCTGAAACAGCTGGACTCGGAGCAGTATCATGAGGAACACCAGACTGAAAGCTGTTCCCCTTTCTCCATTCCCTGACATGATTTAAAATTAACCTCATTAATTAGAAAGTTGTCTTTTGATTAATGTATCAGCGATTGATCACAACAGACCTTATTCTCCTGATCATTTCATCAGCATTAACCCTTGATAACAGCTCTCTGTGTTCCTCATCAGACACCCGTAGTTCTTTTCTGAGTTCAGTGATCAAACTTTCTTTCTCCTAAATATATTTTTTTTCCAGAAAAAAAAGGAAGAAACGTAAGTTTACCTTAAGTTAGATAAGCATGGACTTATTCAAAACAAAATAAGTACCCAGGTAATAGCATCAGACTGGGCTTTAAAGGCACGGAGTATTGAGCTATAAGCTTCTTGCTCAATGAGATGAATTTGAGTTTCCATGTCATTGTGCACCCTCGATAAGGGAGCAGAAGTGACAACTGAAGGTCTGCCATTACCAGCAGGTCTCCCGCTTCTTTGATATCTACTTGGAGGTAAGTCATCATCCGTACCTGTGTTCCCAACAAGATATCACGAAACAGACAGCAACCAAATATACAAACTTTGAGCAATTCTAACTGAAAAAGCATGGAAAACAACTACAACAAGCAGAAAGAGAGCGAGCCTGCGAGCCACGGAGGACATGACTAACACCAAGTCAGTTAGACAAAACATCTTTGAAAGAAGACAAAGACTCACCACTACTATCAGAAGGTCGGTAATCCATTGGTTTCCTTTCTCGATAATGCCTTCACAGGGGAATCTAAGAACGTGGTATGAGACCTGTCTAGTAACACCAAAACAAGAAAAAAAAACATAACTTTAACGGAGAAAAAAATTTACTCTTCAACAATACAAACGAACAAGGTCACAGTTGTTAAACTCGAGCTTAATAAACTAAACACCCTTCCCAGATTAATGAGCTTCCAACTACAGACATCATCCCAAGAATCAAGAAACTAGAATTTAACTTTCTCTAAACCCTAATTGGCAAAGCACACAACAACGCTAGCTAGCTCTCAAGATGAACAAACCTTTGAATTGTGCAGAGAAAGAATGCAAAAAGCAAATCGAGACTCTTCTTTGGATCTACTCTCGGAAACTTCGATCACCCAAGAATTTCCATTGGAGAGAAGAATTACTCCAGAAAGATGATAGATTTGGAAGACGACAAATCTGAAGATTTGAACAGGGAAGAAACTTCCTCAGGCGCAATTCAATTTCAGAGAAGATTATATCTCCCGGAAGCTGAAACTACGCCGCTGAATCCAGAATTACTTGACAAACCGTCAAGGATTTTCCGACAAATCTATGAGTCGCGGACGTGAAACCGACAATATTTTGCCCTAATTTTTTGCCAGTTGATAGATTGGTTTGAGTTACACAAACGACGGCAAATCTTGTCGTTTCCCTTCACTTCGTTATCTCTTTTGGTTCTGTCTTAAATCCGGTTTACTTTGTATTTTTGGTACGCTTTCTTACCATCACATTGAATCGCATTTAACAGAAAACTAGGTGTTTGGTCCGCATTTGCGGGCACAATATTGAAAAAATATTGATAAATAGATGCATTATCAATTTCAAGATCATTTTATTGCTCACGTGTTCAAAATATTTAATTAAAAATTGAACATAATGACAAAAATTTTCGTCATAACAGAAATACTTTTTATTGCGTAAAATAAATTTTGAAACATTCATGTATTTAAAATATTTAATAATAAATTAAATATTAATATTTTTGTATATAACAATTTTTCATCATAACAGAAATAAATTTTGTACCGTAAAATAATTTTTAAAACATTAATGTATATACAAATATAACATCTATTATGTCCACATGTATATGTAACGGGAATTAAACCCCAAACTAAAAAAGGTATATCATTCAAATCTATTTTACAAATTACAAGTGAGGTGAATATAAATTTACCCAAACGCTAACATAAGTTTTGCAGATTATTAATTCTAAAAGGGTATATAATATGGTTTATTTTATGTATATATGCGATTTAGTTTTTGTGTAATGTGAATGTATGTAAAGTTAGGTTTAGTAAGATGATAATGTGTATCCATTATGCTTAAGTATGTATTTTGAAATAATGATTAACTTTTATGTTATGAAAAAAAATTATTTAGAAATTTATTTTTCTGTCAATTTTAAATATTTAATTATGATGGAACATATTTTATTGATTATTACAATATACAATATTTTATATAATGATAATTATGAGAATAAATAAATATTCTCTTTATATATTAGTTTATGATTAATTAATTATAGCATCATCAATAGAATCAACTTCATTATAGATGGAGGAAAAACTTAACTACCGTAATTGTTTGAAACTAATCTACCATCACTGCTTTGGAATTAACTTTACCATTTGATCAAAGTATTTTATCATTGACAATCTCTGAATTATTTAAGCCAAATCACAATTCCTAAATAAACAAAAATAAATAATTATACCTATTAAAATATTCATATTCCTGCAGTAAATTACTTAGACAACTAAACTTATCAAAACGATAAAAAGCATATGTAGAATTTTTGTATGTTTGATAGAACAACGTAAAAGATAAAAACGTAAATAATATTACATAAATAATAGTATGTAGAGCATATATAAATATCACGTTGTTAAATTTTTTTTGTAACACTCACCTTGTTAATATTAAACTATTTATAAATTATGATGAATGAAGGGTGATTATCAATAAAGTATAGTTATAGTAATTATATTTAAATTATATACCATATTATTGTTTGAAAAGATGACAAATATGAAAAAATAACTAAAATAATAGATAACTTGACAAATAAGTAAAACTAAAATTACCACCTATAATTATTTTAAAATATGAAAAATAAATAAAAATAACCTAAATTATGAAGAATATGATAAATAAACAAAACTAAAATTATTAAAAAACATAACAAATAAGTAAACTGCCTAAATTTATGGAAAATATGATAAATAATCAATAATCAATGATAAATAAGCAAAATTACCTAATAATATGGAAAACATGACAAATCATCAAATTCACTTCTTAAATAATAGTATAGATCCAACCGGTTTGCGTATTTTTTTAAATTAATTTAAAAGAAAAGTAATCAAACTTGCTGAGTAATCCATCTGAAGAAAGACTCGCTGTTAAGTGAGAAAAAAGGGAAAAGGGATAATGAAACCTAGTAAACCGCCATCAATTAAAAGTTTCAGGGAAGACAATTATTCTAGCTGTGGTTGATCGATTTTCAAAGTATGCTCATTTCATCAATTTAAGTCATCCTTATACAGTTATTTCAGTAGCACAAGCTTTCTTCTGAGATATTGTCAGATTGTATGAAATTCAAGAAACAATTGTGCGGCAGCATCTTTTGATGTGAATTATTTCGGCTATGAGCACCAACTTGTGCTTCACTACCGCCTATCGGCCTTAATCCGATGAGCAAACAGAGATAGTTAATCGCACTTAGAAAATGTATCTTGCGTGTGTGGCAGGAGATGAGACATAAAAATGGTTCACATAGCTTATTTGGGTGGACTTCTATAACACATCCTATCACATAAATCTCAAAGCTACACTATTTAGAATGGTATATAGAAAAGATCCACCTCGGTTTTTGGACTACGCTGTGAGGATCTCAAAAGTTGGAAGCCGTAGATGTTGCCTTGAAAATAAAAAGATGAAATTTTGGCTGTGGCGCGAAAACGTTTACCGGAAGCACAAAATAGAATGAAAGCAACTTATGATAATCATCATTGCAGAGTTGAATTTAGCGTGGGGACTGGGTTTGGTTGAAGATTCAACCTTATCGACAGCTCACAGTTGCCCGGAAGCTTTCTCGGAAGCTTTCTCAAAGCTATCACCAAAGTTTTATGGACCATTTGAAGTACTTGCTCGCGTGGGAACAGTTTCCTATCGTCTACGTCTTCCGGATAGTGCACTTAGAAAATGTATCTTGCGTGTGTGGCAGGATATGAGACATAAAAATGGTTCACATAGCTTATTTGGGTGGACTTCTATAACACATCCTATCACATAAATCTCAAAACTACACTATTTAGAATGGTATATAGAAAAGTTCCACCTCGGTTTTTGGACTACGCTGTGAGGATCTCAAAAGTTGGAAGCCATAGATGTTGCCTTGAAAATAAAAAGATGAAATTTTGGTTGTGGCGCGAAAACGTTTACCGGAAGCATAAAATAGAATGAAAGCAACTTATGATAATCATCATTGCAGAGTTGAATTTAGCGTGGGGACTGGGTTTGGTTGAAGATTCAACCTTATCGACAGCTCACAGTTGCGCGGAAGCTTTCTCGGAAGCTTTCTCAAAACTATCACCAAAGTTTTATGGACCATTTGAAGTACTTGCTCGCGTGGGAACAGTTTCCTATCGTCTACGTCTTCCGGATAGTGCTCATATTCATGATGTTTTTCACGTCTAACCATTAACAATTAAGCACATCCACATCTTAGTTTATTAATATAATCACCAAAACCAACTACCGAGGGAAAAAAATCAGGTAAAAAGAGCCAGATTTACCTATTACATGTTTTACCGGTCACATAAAATACTCTGACAGGTTGGAAAAAATAAAAAAAGTTACTTCGACGGAAGGTAGGGTCAGACTCGCATGTATGGGGAACCAATTTTTGGTGGGTCACTAAGTGTTTGGGTCATTTTTAAGGAGTTGGTATGTTAAGTTACATGGGTCAAAAGTTCGAAGTTCATGGGTCAAAAGGCCAAAATAGTTATCGATTAATTCTCTCTCCACTAGGTATACAAATATCAAATAAATATTTGGGCCGATCCACTTTCACAATTAAAAATTAGTCGCGACCAAGGTAAAAACAGACTCGATTGACACATATCAAATACGAAGTATGTTAGAGCCGTTTAGAGTGAATTGGGTATGTAATCTAAATTATTTTTAAGTATAGAAAGATTTTGGTA
This sequence comes from Sinapis alba, assembly GCA_012274485.2. Taxonomy (NCBI): domain Eukaryota; kingdom Viridiplantae; phylum Streptophyta; class Magnoliopsida; order Brassicales; family Brassicaceae; genus Sinapis; species Sinapis alba. The sequence continues at coordinate 412,348 of MU105646.1, read as the reverse complement.
CATTGATATAATTTGAACATTTATTTTCTCAGCGACTAGTAAATCGAGAATGAATAAGCCATTTTCCATATAAGTGGTCATAGTTCAACTATTAAAACAAAAGAATGTGGTCAAAGTCAATTTACCATAAAATAATGTCAAAAGTACTTTTGTTAACATGTAAAAGCTTATAATTGTATCTCAAATACAATATAATTTTAAACTTTACAATAGTGGCAATAAATACTTTTTACACTATCTTATAGTGTTGCTTTGCTTTTTTGTAACCATGGATTCTTCTTCTCACATCCATCCTAAGAAACCTTTGCTAGTGATTGGAAGCATGATCAATTCCGGCAGTAGTCACCCTAAACCATCCGGCTCAACTTCCGGTTACACCTCCAATTCTGGACTGAAGAGAGATTCAAGAAACTATGATGACTGTCGTTATAATAACTCACATCTCAATAAATCGAGGACGATGATTGACTCTAACAATGGTAACAAAATTGTGGTTGTGGAACCGGATACTCCGAGGCTTTGTAGACAGTTCTGGAAAGCAGAATATGAGGAGCATGTGCCTCGCTATTGTAATCTGACACTTGTTATTTGTTGACATATAAATAACTTGAGATCTTGCAACTTGTAATCGTAATTGTATAATTGTTATGTTTTGATAGGTAGGAGTGATGCTGAGGTTAAGGTTCATCCACAGTTTCTTCATGCCAGCGCCAAAAGTCACGAGTGGGCGCTTGGAGCTGTGGCTGGACTTCTCGACAATCCCGTAGACATGGTATGCCATCTTATGATTTTCCTACCATATATGTCAAAAAACCCATAAATAGTGTCAATTTGTTAGGATGAATTACATCATATATGGGTTTGTTATTTAGATATTTTGAAATTAATGCAAACTCGGATGTCTAGATGGGTCGAATTATGTTGGTATTACTAGAACTTGAGACAGTTATGATAAATACGTTTTAGATTCGATTCATTTGCTACTCGAAATTAAAGCATATTGCTTTTGTACACCCACACAGATAAAGAATTTTGAATTTGGTTCATTTGCATATTTGGAAAAAGAATTTAGTTGTCGGTTGAACATTTCCTTGAGATTAGTTGTCATTTCATAGATCTAAAATACCCCATGTTAATTTTTAAAAATATTTATATATTTGATAGATTTGTAATGGGGCTACTTATTTTTGTACGATCATTTGTTATAGTATTTGAGCTTCTAATAAATCTATCTGCAACATAGGATGTTACACAATCAAGAGCTGTTGATAGAATACATGACATGGGGCTTGAGAATAGGAAACGTGGACACGGGATAAGGTTTACTCTCTCTTTATCTCTCTCTCTCAGATAATTAAAAAACGTTGTTAACTGCCAACAGTACCATCTTCTTCTAGTTTCAGTGAAACAGTATCCGGTAATGAAGCAGGCGAGTTGCAGAAGGTGAAAGAGGAATCAGCAAAACATGTGGCTAAGTTGCAGAGACAAAAAGAACAGCTTGAGTCGCAAGTAAACCTCTTTCTTCTTATATATATTTTTCTTTGGTTTATTGGGTTTATTTTGGCTATATATAATAGATTTAATTATTTAATAATATGAACCAGCTCAAAGATTCAAAATGTAAGATTCAAGATTTGGAGAAGATACATAAGCTAAAAGATGACTCAGAAAAACTGGTGGCTGCGTTGATTAACCAGCTCAAACAGACAACAACTAAGATTAAAGATTTGGAGAAGATGCAGAATGTAAATGATGATGAATCAGTAAAACAGGTGGCTGAGTTGCAGAGACAGAACGCACTGCTTAAGGAGAAAGTAAAGCTCTTTTTCCTTATAAATTTCGTCTTCCATATTGTTTTTGCTATAATATATTTTATTGATTGATATGAACCAGCTCAAACATTCTGAAGCTAAGAATCAAGATCTGGAGTACAAGTTAAAGAATGCAGCGGAGGATTTCTTTCAAGAAAGAGCCCACAGAGATAGTACTGAGCATGACTTGAGGAACAAGCTACGGGTTAGTCCTTTGTTACCAAAATAAGCAAAACATCAGTACTTTGTTATTAGCTCCATGCATACTCACACATCATTTTGGTAATGCTATAGGAAGCTTTTGCTACCATCCATACTCTAACATCAAAAGTGAATAGTCTGGAAGAGGAAAAAGCCCTAACTGTAAGAAGATAACATGCCTATGGATTGGTAAGCTCAGGTTCTAAAACTCGTTTCTAGGGTTTATTTCCTGTACAACAATTAGTAGCATGCACCCTCATTTGAACTTATATTTTATATGAAAAACTTGATTAAACAAAAGTCCATCAAAACCAAATCTTTATGTTCTTTAATGGAAGAGTAATTTACACATTAATAAGTAAATCAATCACACACAAACATAATCAACTCCAAGAAAAGGATATCACCAAAAAAGCAGAGAAGAAGAGTGAAGAAGAAAGCCAAAACAGAGAGAATAGAGAAGAAGAAAGCCAAAACAGAGAAGAGGAAAGCCAAAGGTGGAAGTAAACTGTTCCCTAAAGATTGTGATCACTGGGAGGGAAACGTGGAAGATAAGGTATCCAAGTGATGGGATCTTTCCAGTCAAACGCCGGCAATGCTGGATTAGGGTTTGCTAAAGGAAGAAAAGGGAAAGGAAAGGAAGGAAAGGGAGGCAGAGTAGGCAACGGCGGCAGAGTGGAGTACGGCCAAGGGAACCAGTACGGTGGCAGATAAGGCCAGAAGAACTTCGAGTCTCTAAACTTCTTCTCCACCTTCTCCTCCTTCTCTCGCCCGTGATGTCTCTTTCCGCCACCGCCGCTACAAAGTGTGGTGTTTTTGTGGGAAGGTTTGTAGCTGAGTGCGCTTAAGCTGTAGATACAGACACGGTCTTGCTTTGACTTGATGGATACTTCGTTGGTTGCTGTCTGAAAAACAGGAATGTTGCAGCCGATGTTGATGTCGGAAGGGCTGAGTAGCTTGGCGCTGCACTGAGAAGCTATGGCTATTCCATCAACGCAATCTATACCGTCTACGTGAGGGATCTCAAGCTTGTAAACGCCGCTTCTGTTTGTTGTTCTGTTCACTGATATGTTCACTTCCTCTGTTGTCTTTGGTGAGCTTGCTTTGAATCTACAGCTGACATGAACATCCACTCCTGAGAGAGAAACAGAGACACGGTTTACCGGTCTGAATCAAACCGAAATTATACCAAGAAAACCAATTCAAAAGTGATTAACCAATCCTAAGTTACAAGATAAGTTCATGTAGTGTTTATTTAAATCAAGATCTCTGACCTTGTAAGAAATAGCTTTGTCTTGAGAAAGTGTTACTCGAACAAGTGTCACAGTAGACAACTCCGACGACTGTGATGCTAGATGAGGGATACGAGCTTACTTCCCGCGGAGGCCGGCTACGACCACGGCCAAAAGCTTGATGTGTCAAGCAAGAAACTAGAAGGACAAGACAGAGAAGTCGAAGATACATTGTGGCTAATCTCTTTCACTCACTTTCTCTCTATTGTTCTTTTTGATGATAATGTACGCAAGTGTGTGTGTGTGTGTGTGTGTGTGATTGCAATATATTCAGTCCGTGATCTCGAATTTTTGACCCCAACCACTGTTTAACTATAATTCTTTTATTCTTTCCACTACCAAACAAAGACATGTGAAGAGCCCTTTTTGGCTCGTTGTGCTGTTACAATGTGAAAAACATTCATGCGGAAGAGATTTATTTGGTGTCCTTTGCTTACCCAAAAGAACCTCCAAAGAGTTCGCAATTACTTTTCTTAATACAGATCTAATCCAGCAGATTAAAAGCAAGTATTTTCAAATAAAGCATGTTATCTATATGATTGTATCGGTTGATAAAAAGGGGTTTATTGCTTTCTTGTAATCCAAGTTTTCGAGTCATGTATTGACTTGAAGTTTCTATAACATCACCAAAAACCTCTTAACATAAGAGAAATTCCCTTAGATAGTCCATTTTAGTTTGTTTGTCACAAAAATAGTTTTTAAGGAAGAAAATAACCAAAATGTTTTTTTTCTGAAGCTAAAAAATTCATTTATATGCATTTATACCCATAGGGTTAACTAATTTGCATTTTAGGATTTAGAGTTAAGGGGTGGGTTTAGGATTGGGGTTTCAAATTTTAAAAAATAAATAAATAAAAATCAAAATTTCAAAAAAAAAAGTCTATTTTGGTCATTTTATTTTTTTGAGAGCTATTTTTGTGATAAAAACTTAAAAAGGGTTATTTAAGAGAATTGCCCTATCTTTAAAATAACATATTAGACCAACATTATCAGTAAAGTTCTAAAAAAAGATTCTTAAAAATAAACGATTGGTTGGACGGCTGTAAAAATCTATACTATTATTTACAAAGTGATTTTTTGTAACAGAGATCTCACGTTAAAAGTTAGATCAGTTAAAGTCTTTAGTACCCTTAATGAATTATAAAATTTATTAATATATAATTAATCATTATTAAAATGAATTTATAATTATCAAAATCTAAAAATAGTTTATATTGTTTTAACCAAACAATTATTTCATATAATATTTTTTAAAAAATAAAGATAAATCCATATATGTATTATCATTAATTTGATAATTATCATTATCTAAAAATAATTTATATTATGTTATAAAGTCTTTATTAATTTTAATGAATCATTAGATTTGCTAATATATAATTAAGCATAAATTAAAAACGAATTTCCTTATCTGCTAATTAGTATTATAGCAAAATAATTTATATTGTATTATCCAAAAATTTATTTTACATCATAAAATTCTTCTTTTAATTCCTACATATATATTGTATATATTATTTTATGTACACATGAGTGTTTTCAAGTTTAAGTCACGCGATAAAATATAATTTTATTATTCTATAATACTTAACAATATAAAAATTAATATTTAATTTATTACTAAATTTTTAAAATGTATAAATGTTTTCAAATTTATTTTACGTAGTAATAATATTTATATTATATCATGATGAAAACTTTGTGTATATAATTTTTTTTTTGTTAAATATTTCAAACGTACGAATAATAACTTATTTTAATGGTATTTAAATTGATGATGTATCTATTTATAAATATTTTAAAACTATTCAGCCCGCATATGCATGCAAAACACCTAGATACAAATAATGGAGCTCTCACATTAAAAGTTAGAGCGTTTAATATCGTTTATACCCTTAAAAATAAAAGGGCTTTTTGCAAAAGTGACTCAAAACTTGAAGTCAATTGCAAAACCAACCCCTGATTTTTTTTAAATTTTGATTTTCCCTTTTCACCCTAGAATTTTGGATAATTTACAAAAATGCCATTAATTTAATTTTTTTTCCGAAAATGTGTGTATTACCATATCAGCCTCATCTTCATCAAGTATTTACAATATTGCCATTGGCTTCAATACACCAACAACCATGAACAACCAATTTAATGCTTCTAAAAATAGATTTTGACTTTCCTTTTTCGTTTGTAAAGGTTAAAAAACTTCAACTCTTTCACTTTCTCTCTTTAATCATCCAAAAATACAGAAGATTTTGATTCAAAAATTTGTAAGGTTCATAGAGGCATTTAACGAGTGGGGCGCCCATGGTTCTTGGTCATTAACGAGTTGGTCGTTTTCCGTGGTATTGGAGAAGCTACACATGTTATCTCAGTTGTAAAGGTATGAAATCGATTTTTTACCCAGATTTGTTCGTCCTGAAGACCTCCATATAAGTCTTCTAGTTGGAGAAGACTTATATGAAAGTCTTCTGGTCAAAGAACATGTTAGTTTTGCAATTGACTTTCTTGGTGTCTTTTTCAAACGAGTCATATGGAAGTGGGAAGACTTCCTGGAAGTCTCCCAACATTTCTTTGTTAACAAAAAAAAAACGCGAAGACTTACACATAAGTCTTCTAGAAAAACATGTTTGTTTTTGTAATTGACCAAATTGTGTCAGAAATTTGACTTTCTCATAAGACTTACTTGTAAGTCTTTTGGGTACGATTCAACTAAAGTCTTCTCAACTTTCAAAATTAAGTCTTCGAACCGTTGGTGTAAGTCTGCTTAGGTTACTTTTGCAATTAACAATGAAAACTTAAAATAAGTCATTTCAACCAGAAGACTTACAGGGAAGTCTTCCGACATAAGACTTACTAATAAGTCTTCTCGAGTTTTATTCCGGGATTCTGGTCAAGAAAGACTTACGATAGAAGACTTATTCGTAAGTCTTCTGTCGGAAGACTTACTTGTAAGTCTTCTGCGAAAGTCCACTTTCTGACACAATTCGGTCAATTGCAAAACAAACATTTTTTCCTACAAGACTTACTTGTAAGTCTTCTCCGGCAATTCGATTTTTTTTTAAAATCAAAGAGAGACTTCCCGAGAGGTCTGCTGTAGAAGACTTATCTGGAAGTCTTCCATTGTAAATTTCCAATTGCAAAAGTGACCTCTCCGGAAGACATACCCGTAAGTCTTCTTGCGAAGACTTCCAGGAAGTCTTCTTAGTCGATTTTTAATAAACTTTCATTTTCTCTAAACATATAGACTTTTAAATATTTTTTTCTTATATTAACCAAATACTAAGGTTACTGAATGAAATTTGTACCTTAATAGGTGGTAATTATGAGGTTCCCTATCAACTTTATGGTTTTTAGCTAATGATAGAAGGTTATATTGATGTTCTATGTTATCTAATGTGTTTTAATTATATTTTTTTCAGATGATGCGCCACTTACCGGTAGTCTATGGAGAGTGGTTGGTGAAAGATCATTCTTGGGAATTTGTGGTTGATTATGTCAAAGGAGCGAGAATGTTCTTTTTGACCGAAGGTTCTACACATGAGGAACTTGTTCAAATGGCTCAAGAAGATTATAACCTAGACATGAACACAGAGGTTGTGGAGTTGACCTACTCATTACCAGAAGCAATGATGCAACAGATGGCTCTAGCATCCTTCCCTCCTATTCATGTTACAAATGATAGACAAGTTCTGAACTTGATCGAGATAACTAAAACGCATTATGTACGTCTTTTTGTATCAAGCCGAGGCAAATTTGGAAACAAAGAAGCTGAAGATAGTAATGAAGCTGAATCTGAAGCTGCAGCTGAAGAGGGTAATGAAAGGGAAGAATATGAAGCCGGGGAAGAATATGAAACCGGGGAAGAATATGAAGCCGGGGAAGAATATGAAGCCGGGGAAGAATATGAAGCCGGGAAAGAATATGATGATAACTTGCCTGAAGATGGAGAAGATGGTAGGGATAAGAATGCTGATATCCCTTATTTTGATGAAGAAGTTGACGATGCTGAAGATTACAATGTTTTTGGAAAAGTTAAAGACGAGGAAGAGGTAGAAGAAGATGATATGGGTTTTGAGGAATTGAAAGAGGCATATGATAGGGAAGGATGCACTGGTATCAACGACAATATCTATGTCAACCAGAGTTTTGTTAGTAAGGATGCATTGGTTTCAGAATTGCGGTTGACAGCGGTGAAGAAGAGGTTCTCCTACAGAATATACAAGACAACAAAAACTCTACTTGTGGCAAAATGTCGTGTTAATGGGTGTGCATGGAAGCTTAGAGCAAGTGTGAAACATGGAGCGAACACTTTTTGGGTAACCAAGTATGTGAAAGACCATACATTTCCGGTGACAGACCGTATAGCTCAGCTAGTCTTTTCTTAGATCGCGTTGGAATCATTGATGGGTTAACTCCGCAGCATATCAAAGATGCAATGAAAAAGATGTTTGGCATAAATCTAGATTACACCACTTCATACCGAGCATTGTTACATGCTCAAGAATTGGTGAGAGGTTCAGTAGAAGATGGGTATGAGCGACTTCCTTCATATTTGGAGCAACTCTCGTTAGAAAATCCGGGTTCTATCACAAGTATAGAGCTTGATTCTAAGAGTAGATTTAAGTATCTATTTATATCCTTTGGAGCTTCTATAGTTGGGTATCAGTATCAGAGAAGGGTAATCGTGGTGGATGAAACTCACCTAAGTGGAAAGTATGGAGGTGTTATGTTAGTTGCAGCTGCACAAGATGGTAATTTTCAGATATTTCCATTGGCGTTTGGAATCGTTGATGCTGAAAACAATGAATCTTGGGAATGGTTTTTCAAAAAGTTGAGGAGTTGTATTACTGATGAATATCCCATGGTGATAGTCTCGGACCGGCACGCATCAATTCAATATGCATGTGATAAGGTGTTTCCTTGGGCGACTCGAGGCATATGTTATTATCACTTGCAACAGAATATTGTCCAAAAGTATAAGGGAAAGCATCCCTTTTATTTGGTTAAAGGTGCTGCATATGCTCATACTCATTATGATTTTAACCGGTACATGGAGGAGATACGGAGTGCAAACCCTGATCTTGCAACATATTTGGAGGAAGCTGACGCGTCTTTATGGTCATGGGTTCATTGTGTAGGAGAAAGGTACAACATAAAAACAAGCAACATTGCTGAGTCAATTAATTCTGCACTCAAGCGAGCTAGAGGATTTCCAATACCATTCCTTTTAGAGTTTATAAGGGAGAAACTAGGAAGGTGGTATTGGAAAAGGAGAGAAGATGCTCTGAACCTCACAACTCAACATAGTCGGGGAGTTGAAGTCTTATTGGCGATTCGTTCGGAAACAGCGGCTCCGATGAGTGTCCAACCAATTGATACATGGCGGTTCATTGTGAAAGGTGGTAAACGGGACTGTCTTGTTGATTTGGAACATGGAACATGTGATTGTGGTGTCTTTGCAATTGAACGTATACCTTGTCCTCATGATAGCAGCTGCAACATTCTCTGGTGTGGATGTCGCCACCCTCGTTAGTCTGTATTACTCAAAGGAATTTTTGTTCTCAGGATACTCAGAGAATATATATCCTTGTGTTGGAGAAGTTGAGGCACGGAAATGCCTTCCTCCGGAACAAAAGCGTGATCCAGGAAGGCAAAAAAAGTTTAGATGGCAATCTTGGTTGGAGCTATCCAGGTTTAAAGGACGCAAACTCCGGAAGCAACACAGGGACTATAGGTGCTCAAACTGCCAAGAAACTGGTCATAAGCGCCCACATTGCACCAACTGATCGGGTGAGAAGACTTCCGTGGAAGTCTTCTGTTAAGTCTTCTGTTAAGTCCTCTGGTGAGAAGACTTCCGTGAAAGTCTTATGTTAAGTCTTCTGGTGATAAGACTCGTGAAAGTCTTTTGTTAAGTCTTCTATTAAGTCTTCTATTAAGTCTTCTATTCTATTAAGTCTTCTGTTAAGTCTTCTATTAAGTCTTTTATTCTATTAAGTCTTCTGTTAAGTCTTCTATTCTTGTAAGTCTTCTGTTAAGTCTTCTATTCTATTAAGTCTTCTATTCTATTAAGTCTTCTGTTTTTGTAAGTCTTCTGTTTTTGTAAATCTTCTGTTATGTCTTCTATTCTATTAAGTCTTCTGTTAAATCTTCTATTCAACAGAAATCGTTCATTACAACAAAGTCATTACAAACAAATAATTACATATAAATCTAAGCCTAGTTCATTACAAACAAATAAAAGAACAAATAATTACATACAAACAAATAAGGGAACAAAGTCATCCATACGTATCCAAGTCGTTATAATATGACGTCTTATCTTCGATGCCTTCGAAGCCAGGGGTCTCGTGAAATATATCATGCGCCATCTTCTCCCAGATTTGCTTCACGTTCTTCTCACAAAAGGCAGCAGGAAACGGAGTGTACCCAAGAGCATGACACTCCATGTACTTCAAGGCGTACACACCACAATCACCAGCTATGCACTGTGGTACTCCAACTTCGGTCTCTCATACGTGAATGGCTCCAGTGAGTACTTGATACGCTCTTCATCGGTGGAAGCGCACTCAACAAGTAAATAAGGGACCATTGTGAGAAAAGGCTCCATTATCTCATCCAGTTCTGCTTTTGATATATGATTCACAATGCTGTCCCAGACAACTATGTGCCTCTTAGGGATCGAGATCCAGATAGCAATCCAAAGATCGTTTTGGAAGTTCACAGGCGCATATATCTCATCAATATCTACACCCCAAGTCTTATTACTAGCGCAAAATGTCGGTACTATACCTGCATAAAGATCCCACGACCCGCCAGGCAGCCTTCTTCCTAAACCGTTGTGATCGGGCTCCGAGCTCTTAAATTCTCCGTACTTGTCCCTCCACATCCGTGAAAACAGATGATCTAGGAAGCAGATTCTTTCGCTCCTAAAATGATTTGGGTTGTTTCGCTGCCGAAGCCTTAGAACATTGATATAAACATCCATATGCTGCAACCAAAAAACAAAAAAAGTTATAAGACTTTCCAGAAGACTTTCCAGAAGACTTACGGGTAAGTCTTTATTGGGACGACTTCACAGAAGACTTACGGGTAAGTCTTCTGTGAAGTCGTCCCAATAGAAGACTTACCCGTAAGTCTTCTGGAAAGTCTTTTGTGAAGTCATCCTAGAAGACTTATCCAGAGGACTAATCCAAAAGACTTATCGTGTCCATGAGCCATGCTAGGGGGGTTTGGATTACTTGATACCAATAACTTAGACAGCGCTTCGGTTTGCGATCAAAAGATTTTCTCCAATTTCTGCAAACACAAAATGTAGATAAGTCTTCTGTTGTATAGACTTAAACAACAAAAGTATCACTTACGGATCTTTTTCACGTGATCCATAAGCGCCTTGGTCAACTGCTTGTCCGGGAGTGCAAAAGGATCATAGCCATGACCAACCTTAGTGTTTGGGATGATCAATTTGGTTGTGCTATTCCCCTGAAAAGGAGATTGCTGTGAGGGAGCAAGTTTCCTATCTCGTTCACTCCTTCCCCGGATAGCTGCCAAAGCAGAATCCTTCTTTGCAAGCCTCCTAGCCTCCTGCATCTTTACATCTGATACAGTGTCTTCGTCTTTGTCCATTACGACAACACTAGCTTCAGCAGCACTCTCATCGGGTTCTTTGGCTTTATCAGCAACCTCTTTGGCTTTGGTCTCTTCCTCCAGTTTGGCCTCTCCGAGCCAGTCCTCTGCGGCCAGTTTGGCCTCCTTTTCCTCCTTTTTCTTGGCCTTCTTTTCCTCCTTTTCCTTGGCCTCCTTTTCCTTGGCTTTAGCCTCCTTTTCCTTGGCTTTAGCCTCCTTTTCCTTGGCTTTAGCCTCCTTTTCCTTGGCTTTAGCCTCTTTGGCTTTAGCCTCTTTCGCTTTAGCCTCATTGGCTTTAGCCTCTTTCGCCTTCGCTAAGGCCTTCTCTAAGCCCTTATTGGCCTTCTCTTTCAACTCCTTCTCTTTCAACTCCTCTTTGCCCTCTTTCACTTCCTTCTCTTTGGCTTCAACACTCAGGGCTTTGGATGAACTCGGTTCTTCATCCTGTCTTGCTTTCGCCCCATTCACACTTTCACTCTGCAATAGAAACGAAGTTTTCAGCCAAGTTTCCTATTAATTTTCCTAAAGAGAGCATGGTTTCGAAACTAACCCCGTTTTCGAGCCTCTTCTTAGGCAGACTTGAGGTAGTCTGTTGAAGATCATGAGAGGAGCTCTCTTTTCCGGTGATTCCCAGCTTCTTCTCCACAACATCCATCCTATTCCCAAGAAGCTTCATCTCCTTAAGGCACGTCCCAAACCCATCCCTCATGACATCTGTGAGGTCCTTGAAACATTTTTCAATGTATGTTTTGTCAACCCCACTCACAGGAATAAAAGCCTCTGAACGAGCATCTGGAATAGCCCCCGAAGGATAATCTGGAATATCTTCCGAACGAGGCTCTGCAGGTGCCTCTATACGAGCTCTCTTTGAAGGTCTCTCAATATCTTCTTCTCTCACAACAACACTCTTCGCATAACTCTCTTCCTTCACGTACACAACGTGCGTCTTTGGATTGGTCCACGGGTAGATACTCTCGTCTTCCCAGCAATTCATGGTCCACTTCCAATTAGGCGGAGCATTAAACATGACTTGAATAATGTTCTCGACAGTCACATCCTCTCTATCATTATCCCATTTTGGAAACATTTCTTTGATGTTCCTTTCAACATAGTTGATCACGCGAGTCTGCATTATATAAAGATATCAAGTTAGATATTTAACGTATTAGAACAATAGAAGACTTATATGTAAGTCATTTATAAAAAAAATTGAACAGAAGACCTACCAGAAGACTTAACTAAGTCTTCCTGTAAGTCTTCTGGCTAGAAGACTTTCGAGTTAAGTCTTCTGGAAGACTTAACTAAGTCCTTCACATAAGGAAGACTTAACTCGAAAGTCTTCTATCCAGAAGACTTACGGGAAGACTAAGTTAAGTCTTCAGGTCAATTTTTTTTAGATGACTTACATATAAGTTGTACTATTTAGAGAAATTACCTGTCTGCTGATAGCGTCTTTAAAACATTTGCGTCCTTTGCCACCCTTGAATGCCAGCAACGGTGGAGACGGTCTGTTTGGTAAGGGATTCCAATAATTAGCACCCAATTCGGGCAGAGCATGGTAGATCCACACCTGGAGAACTTGTATGAACCCATCGACAGTATACGACTTCGTGAAATCTTTTGCCCTCAAAGAGTCCATCAGCACCTTAAAAGCCACTCTCCCCCATGGATAATTCTCGAATCTCTCCAAATCCATGACGAGCCTTGCAAGACTAGCTCGTGTTGCGCTTGAGTACTTCCTCCCTTCAATGAAT
>MU105646.1:233090-399142 GCA_012274485.2 Sinapis alba | reverse complement strand
AATCCATTTTTCAGTCTGCAAAACAATTAAAAACCAACATCTCAATCACAAACCAAACACATTACTGGAAGACTTCGTAGAAGACTTCCAGTTATTATTATCCGGGAAGACTTACTGGAAGACTTACTGGAAGACTTCCAGAAGTCTTCCAATAAGTCTTCCAGTAAGTCTTCCAGTAAGTCTTCCCGGATAATAATAACTGGAAGTCTTCTACGAAGTCTTCCAGTAAGATTCTCGAGGAAGACTTCTTCGAAGACTTCCACAAAGTCTAGACGAACATATTGAAAAACTTATAGTCGGAAGCTAAAGCGGTGAAGTTAGGGTCGGCAACGACAGCAGCGGTTAGCAGATATGCAAAACTCAAAGTAAAATAAGAAGTCATACTATCACGTTTATGGTTTAACGGCGGCGAAACTTCGTAAAGGTTCGCCTTAAGTCAAAACCTGGACTCGACACCAAAGAGTAAGAACTTACCGGCAGCGGAGCTCAACGATAACAATAACGGAACACGAACGGTTTCAGATCTGAAAAAAAGGAAGCGGGTTAGTTTAATCTCCAGAAATACTATTCCGATATGAAAGATAAAAGAGATTCGATGAAAGAAAGAGATTAGCGCGGTAAAAACGACGGAAAATGAGAAACGGCGGAAATCGTCTTCTGTATCACCTTTAGAGAGAAACGGCTAGGGTTCCGTGGTTTACTAGCAAATAGTGAATTACTTAAAAAAAAAAAGTAAAAAAACTAGTATTTATATGTCCGGTAAAACATCCGGTTAGGTTAACTGTAAATTGGTAAAATTAAAAACCGGTACGGCATAGAAGACTTACCCGTAAGTCTTCTGGCAAAAAACATGCGAGAAGACTTACGGGGAAGTCTCTTACACCCTAATACGTCGAGAAGACTTACATTTAAGTCTTCTAGTGTAATATGTCTAAGAGACTTAAGTCTTCCAATACCCTAAACAAAAAGCCAAACTAAATATCAGTAAACCATAGACTAAACTTAAAATCAACTCCAAAACTGTTTAATATACACAAAACTAAACAAATATATGTAAAAAACGAATTTTCAAAAAAAATTAGTTAGGCTTCCAAAATCTAACCCTAAAGATACATACAATACTAGAACATATGTTTCCAAACCCTAGACCAAAGAATATCATGAGATGATACATTCACTCATCTATGTTGAAAACAATCCAATTTTACCAGATTTTATTTTATATCACTTACAAATGTTTATTATTACATGATTTAGATTTTTCCCACATCAAAATATTTTTTATGTAATTTATTAATTATTTTTAAGATTTACTAAACGAGAAGACTTACATGTAAGTCTTCTCAGAAGACTTACAAAATCATAGAAGACTTAAAAAAGACGGAAGACTTAAATAGGCTATGAAGGTAAAAACGCATACACTTTTTTTTTCTGGTCATAAGGGGCCTGTTGTAATTTCACTACCCTTTTAGGTTACTTTTGCATTTGATTGATGTTTGGGTACACTTTTGCATTTGAATTCAAGTTTTAAGTTGGTTTTGGCAATTTTCCCTAATATATATAATATAATTATTTTTTAGTTAAAATAATTTATATCAATAAATAATTCATACATTATCAAAATTTACTATTATTTAATGTAATACATAAATATTATATATATTATTATTTTTAATAATTTAAAAAAATTAAACAAATTTAGTAAAAAATAATATTTAAATAGTAATAAATTTTATCTATGATTATATTATTTATTTGAAATTATAGATATTTTTCCAATATATGGGTTCTACAACCTAAATAATAAAGATGTAGGCTTTTTGTTTAAAATGAATAGAAAGAAACTGTTTTAACTTTTTTTTTGTATTAGCTTTAGAAAATAAAACTAAATCATGATTGGTAAAAATAAATAGAAATCTAATGTACGATTTAATTTTTAAAAATAAAGCTACATGATGATTAGTAAAATTTATTGATTTAAAAATAAATAAACTTAAAGAAGGGAGATAAAGCTTAATAATCACCTACAAAATATTATTAATTTAGTCAGATGATTAAATATTAATGTGAGCTAAATAATTGAATCCTTTGAATTAGGACATGTGTAAGAAGAAGTATTAAGGTCCATTCACGTGGAGGAAAAAGTTTTAAATGGTATTTCAAATGAAAACTTATTCTCATTCTCTCTCCAATTTCTTTTTTAAAAAATTTAGTCTCTCTCCAAAAACCAGTGTTGGAGGTGCTTTTACTAAATTAGTTTACTCATGATCAAAATTATCATTCAAAACACACAAATATTAAATTACATTTTTAAGATTGTGTCATGCCTTACCTCTAAGCATTTCTAAGAAATTTTGAAACATACAATATGTGAACTGAAATTCACACTATCGATTTCAGTGAATGGAGAAAAGTTAAGATTCTCAACTTTTCTTTAGGATCCGGATTCTTTGCGTAAACACATAAATACAAAAAGATACAATAAAAATATATTGTAAAAGATTGCAGATATGTGTTTTATTGATTAAAATGAAGTAAAGTTTACAGGGTTTCGCCGAAAACAAGATGGACGGAAATTCGTCGACAATGGAAAATAAGAGAACAAAGTAGTAAAACGTTCTAATATGAAATTTGCTAGTTTAGCCACCTAAGTACTAAGTTCTCCTAGAGCTAACAATAATTCCTAAAGTCTAATTTTTGGATCCCAGCCTCCAGAGCTTATGGCTTCGTATATATAGTCTCCTAAGGTCGGCAATTTTTCCTTTTCTATCCTTTATTTAAGTTTATATCTTTGCATAAATATTTCTTATCTTTCCAATCTTCATGTTTATCTTGGAAAATTGACATTTATCTTGTTTCCATTTAGTTTCCACCGAAATTGAATAGACCGTCATTGTTTTGGGAAAATTTTCAAGTTTTAAATCATATGTGGGCTTTTATCGTGTTTTAACTATTATTTCTCGAAGAAATAAGTCATTTTACGCATTTGTAAATCCATATGTTACCATGCATGATGATGTTTGTTAATCATTCCCCCCCCCCTCATTTATCGTTTGAAAGTTTACAAGAAAATATGCTGTGTTAGTGTTTGTCATAAAACTTCGACAGAAACTCCGATCAAGATGAAAAAGGCGATTTTCGATTTAAACTCGAAGGAGAGAACTACGAATGAAATATGAGGACGAGATGATGGAAATAAGGGGTTAGAGTCACCTTGGCGCCGAGACAAACCAGAGACGAAGTCATCTTGCCATACCGGCAAGACGGACTGGGGAGAGCTCATCTCGCCGTGATGGCGAGATGGACAAGGGAGAGCATGGTCTCGTTGTGAGGGCGAGATGGACGAGTTGTGTGGTCTCGCCATTAGGGCGAGATGGGTGAATGGGCTCATGGTTTTGCCATCTGGGTGAGACTGGTGATGGCGTGTGGTCTCGCCATATGGGCAAGACAGGTGGACGGGCTCGTGGTCTCGCCATCTGGGCGAGATGGGTGGAAAGGTTGTTGGTCTCGCCATCTGGGTGAGACGGGTGGAAGGGTCGTTGGTCTCGTCATCATGGCGAGACAGTTGAGGCACGGGACATCGGTCTCGCTGTCAAGGCGAGACGGTTGGGTTGAGTTGGTCTTGCCATCATGGTGAGACGACGAGACGAAGAACGTCGGTCTTCGCCATGATGGCGAGATGGTGTTGTATTGGTCCATGATCTCATATACTCGCGTAGCTTCAAAGCTTATTCGTTAAGTGTTTTTTTTCGTCGAGACTTCTCTAAAGATATTTCGAGCGAGTTTCTTAAAGAATAGCTTTATCGCTTGTTAGTAGTGTAGCGATCTTGGACGTTGATTTCGAGATTACCGATTTTGATCCCAATAGTTAGCCCCAGCTTGTAAGTTTTGAGTGTTATTCTTGCGAGTGAGTGATGAGCGTTTAATCGGAATCTATGGCCAGGAATGCTTTTTTTTCTCGAAATATTTTGTAGATTATTTTATTGCGGAGAATTATCCTCACATTCCGTTAAGTATTGGACCCTTATCATTCATTCACTCTACTCTTTCTTAGTTCTCTAACTTCTCTCCACTTTCCTCCTTTTCGAGAGCTACTCCCGTGGTGAACAGAGCAGCCGTGATGCTGAGATGGGGAATGCCCTTAGGGCAGGTTCGCCGAGTGCTCCTGTTCCTGATGTTGCACCAATTCCTGTGGCCGAGTTTATCTCTTTTCGCGGCGAGTTGATGCGTCGTGATGGTGAGATGGAGGGATGTTCTCACGTCTATTTGTCGAACCCTCCAGCCCCAACCGGTGCTTTCATTCCCGTAGTCGTGTTACCACCTCCTACTGCGGTTTTTCCCAAAAGTGGAGCGGCCATCATCCACGACTCCAATCCCTGTTGCCAAAATTGAGCAACCTCCTGAATCCACGCCCACTCCTTCAGCTAAGGGACGGATTGTTTTAGGATTACATGATCCCAGTGCTATTCCAAGTGCTGCACCAAAAAGTCGCAAGAGGCCTTGTGCCAATACCGAGGAGGCTAAGAAGAGAAGATGCGTTAAGGTCGCCATGGCCGAGGCTTCACCTTTGGGTGCATCTGGTTCGAACGTTTGATTGAAAGATTATTCGTTAGCATGTTAGCTTCTTTCTTACATCCTTTCTATTTGTGCAATTTGTGTCTTTGATCGATGGGATGATCAATGATTGTGGATCTGTGGTTGAGCGACTTACGACAGAGCTTGCTGAGTCAAAGGAAAAATCATTGCAGTGGGAGGCGAAAGTGGAGGTTATCGATGATGCTCATTCCCTTGAGATGTCACAATCGGAGGCTCGGATAGGCGAGCTCGATAGGGATCTTGGGAAGACTGCAAGCTCTTTGCTAAAGGCAAGAAGGCAAAGAAGACTAAGGCTTCGGCGGTGCGTCGTTTGCAGCATCAGATTCAGAGCAAAGGAGGCTTGGCGAGTCATGGAATCGTGAAAGCTAAAGCCGAGGTAAAGAGTGCCTTACGCACCAAGTTTCAGTCTCGTATGACGAGGATTGCAAACTCGCTGGATTCCATGATTTTGATTTGTGACAGAGACATTGCTTTGGCTATCATATAAGAAAGCGCAAGCGAGGTTAAGCTACTTCAGGGGAGTGAAGTCTCGACTCTGGAGGCTGAAGGGACTGGACTGTCTGATTGTAAGGAATAGCTGGTCGCTAATGAAGGCAACTTTGACTCAGTCGTTGCCGGCCTAAAATCTGATTGCATCCTTTCCCCATCCTCAGGCGATCCCGAGGAGCAGGGTCCTGCGGTGGCCTAGCCTCATGATGAGATTAAGGGGGGGGTGAAGGTGACGTGGCTCTGAACTCTGATGAGGTAATGAGTGAAGATGAGGTTCCATATTTGGAGAACAAGAGAGATTATCAAGATACTTTTAAGTCGGATTGTGTTTTATTTATTGTCAATTTTGTTTTGAAAATATCTGAGTACAAGAGCACACACATTTTAAAATATGGGAGTATACGAGTATTAGTACCCATCCCCTCCTTTTAGAGAGGAGGACAGCTGAACTCGGCTTGCGATGAGTTGCCTACGTACCCATTTTCAGGATCAAGTCATCTTGTAATTAAGTTTGTTGCGATGTATTTTCTTAGTGATAATATTTTTTGAGGTGCATTGTGTTCCAGGTTCTCATAATCTTAACGTCTTGCATGTTGGAAATCTTATATGTTCCTGGTCGAACAATTTTTATGACTTTGTATGGTCCTTTTCAGTTTGCTCCAAGTTTTCCGCGTTTCTTTCGGCGGTATTTTGGACGACTTTGCGCATGACTAAATCACCTTCTTTGAACCTGCGACTACGTACGTTCGAGTTGTAGTATTTTGCGGCCGCTTGTTGGAAGTTTTGAATTCGTATAAGTGCTTGATCTCAACGCTCGTTCATGAGGTGTAGATCGTATAACATCATCAAGTTGTTCAGATCTTCTCGTTCTGGGAGTAGCCTCCTTCGTATTCTGGAAAATTTGATTCTGCTGGGATTATGCATTCTGACCCATACATGAGGGCGAAGGGGGTTTCTCCCATTGCTCGTCTTGGAGTCGTTCGATGGGACCACAAGACTCCTTTGAGTTCTTCTGCCCATCAATCTTTTTAGCGTCCAGGCGTTTCTTGAGTCCGTCCAGGTCAATTTTGTTAATAGTTTCATCCTGGTCATTTCCTTGAGGATATCTGAGAGTTGATTTGGTCAATCATATCATCCATTTTTTGCAAAATGACTCGAACCTGGTTGAGATGAACTGAAATCCGTTGTCTATTATGATCTCGTACGAGATACCATGTCTACAGATTATATTTCTCCATATGAAGCTTTCGACTTAGGCGTCTTTAATGCTTGCATATGAGTCTGCTTCCACCCATTTCAAAAAGAAATCTGTTAAAATAAGGAGGAAACATTTTTGTTTGGATTTGTGTAGAGGGCCGACGATATCCATTGACCATCACATGAATGGATATGGTGCTGAAATGAACAAAAGAACGTCCGCGGGTTGGTCATTGTTGGCGCGTGTTTCTGGCAATTTTCATGCAAATTTCTCATAGTCTTTGATCATCGTCAGTCATTAGTAGCCATAGGGTTTTATTTTCATTGTGAGGGATCTTCCACCCGAGTGATTCCCGCAAGATCTAGAGAAAAGCTCTTCCAAGAATTTTTCGTGCTTTGTTTCTTTCCACACACGTCATAAGTGGTCCGGAGAATTTCCATTTATAGATCTCTCCGTTTACTAAGATGTATCATGCGGCCTGGGTTTTTGATTTTTTGGGCCACCCATTTTTCTGCGGGGAGTGTTCTGTTGGCAATGTAAGCTTGAATATTTCCAACCATGGCTTATCGCAGTAGTATTCGGATTTTACCGAGTTTTCTTTGGAATGGAGATTGACTTCGTCTATATTATCATCTTGTGACTGGATTAGGTTTGCGACGATGCTTGGATGTTTTATGAACTCCACGGGAGTTACCCGCTTAAAGCCTAGATCTGAGCTTGACGCTAGGGCTGCCAAAGAATCAACTTACGTAATCTTCGGGCGAGGGATTTGGGTGAGGGTGAATTGATCAAAATCTTGGGCAAGATCCAGGACAAGTTTTGACTATGAGTTGAGATTGTAGCCTTGTATTCACTGCTGAAATTGTTTGCGACAAGTTGAGAATCACAGTATGCATGGATGTTGCATATCTTGAGTCCATGAGCCAATCATAGTCCAGAAATAAGTGCTTTGTACTCGGCTTCATTGTTTGAAGCATGGAAAATCAGACAGAAGAACTGTTCAATCACTTCTCTGGTCGGTGATGTGAGTTGAACTCCGATTCTTGAACCTTGTTTGGATGAAGATCCGTCGACGCGAAAGGTCCAGGTCAAGTTTGGTTCTTGATTTGTTGTACCCTCCATTGGGAGTTCTACCAAGAAATCAGCGAGTACTTGTGCGCAAGTTCTTGTTCGATACTCGATATCGTATTCACTCAGCTTGACCTCCCATTTCGCCAGTCTTTCCGATTGAGTGGGACTATGCAAAATCGTTCGAAGCGAGAATGTGGTGAGGATTACGATTGCATGTGACTAGAAATATTTTTTTTTTTTTTGAGCGACATTACGATGGCGAGTTCTAGTTTCTCCATCAGCAGATATCGTGTCTCAGCATCTGTCAAAGTTTTACTTATGTAAAATATTGGTTCTTGCTCGCTGGGTTGTTCTCTGATAAGGACGCCCCTTACCGCTGTTTTTGATACCGCGATATAGGGAAATAAGGGTTTTCCTCGATGGGTTTTGTGAGAACCGGAGGGGTGGCCAAGTAGTGTTTTAGCTGTGTAAAAGCTTTCTCACACTCTTCAGACCACTCAAACTTTGTTTTTCCTCTCAAGTAACGTATAAAGGTAGACATATGTTTGTAGGCCTTGAGATGAAGCGATTGAAAGCTGCGAGTCTGACGGTGAACCGCTGCACTTATCGTTTGTTCTTTGGGGAGGTAATTTTGATTTGTGCGTTGATTTGCTTCAGGTTAGCCTCAATTCTCTTATATGTGATGCGGTAACCCATGAACTCGCCCGATGCTATGGCGAATTGGCATTTGGTCGGGTTTAGTTTAATATTTTGTAGGTTCAATCTCTCGAAGTATTCTCGCAAATGGGTGACATGTTCATGTTTTTCGAGAGATTTTACGAGCATATCGTCGATGTAAGCTGATTGTACCCGGAGAAAGCATCTATGAATGACAACAGTTTGTTTCCTGCTGTTGCTTCGATTAGCCGATCAAAATGAGGCAGTGGGAAACTAACATTTGGACATGCTTTGTTGAGATCAGTGAAATTGACGCAGACTCGCCACTTTCCGTTTTTGTTTTTGACGATGACATGGTTAGCGAGCCAGACAGGATACCTTACCTCTGTTATGGATCCGACTTTGAGGAGTTTTTCGACCTCGTCGTTAACTGCGGAAGCCCGTTCAGGACCCAATTTTTGTCTTTTCTGTATTCTGCGGCCCACGCGAACGTGTGTAAGTTCTTTTTTGGACAGGCGATAACCTCCATTTTAAGGGCCCGCGAAGATTAACGCCGATTTCAACGCAGCAGTCTGGGAATGCTTCGTCGAGGCATACTGAGACCACGGGTTCACAGGTTGGTTCGCGTTTTTCCTTGAGTGCCTCGGCTACTCGCGATTGCCAAAATATTTCTGTTTCGTTTGGTCCTAAGGCGTTGTCGTTAATAGACAACTTCCTTTTCTTGTTGGAAGGAGTCTCTGATGACGAGCCCTTGCCTTTTAGTTCCGCGGCAAAACAGACTTGCGAGATTTTTTGATTACCCCAGATTGTTTTGATTCCGTGTGGTATTGGGAACTTGAGACATAGATGATAGGTCGATGGCACCGCCTGTATTGAATTTATCCATGGGCTTCCTACGATCTCGTTATACGATGGGGGTCGGGCAACGACCAGAAACTCCATGATTCTTGTTATACTCCCGACCTAGACCGTGGGGTTGATTGTCCTGAGAGTCACTTCCTCTGAGATTCCTAATAACGGAATTGGGTATTCCGCGATTTTGGATAGATCAATTTCTATCCTCTCGAGGGTACGCTTGAAGATGATATCAGCCGAGCTTACGGTGTCGACTAATATCCGAGCGACATCAATATTTTGAATTGTCAACTCGACGACAAGGAGGTCGTTACGGGGTTTGACCTGATCGGTTGTTGCCCTTTCCTTGAAGGAGATGACGTTACTGCCTATTGGATTAGGCATATCTTTTTCTTATCAGTTCACTGGTTTTTAGAGTTAGAGAATCCGACCCCCCCCCTCCTTCTAGCGCTAAACTGTGGGAACCGAAATTCGCACTGTCGATTTTGTAATCTTAAGGGAAATCCAAAAGAATCAGCTTTCCCAGAGGTCCCAGATTATCTGTATAAACACACGAAACAAAGAAGAAATAGATAACAAAATATCGAAAGTAAATTTCACTAAGGTGTTTTATTGATTGATAACAATAGAGTTAAATAATTTCAGCGAGAATGAGATAGACAGAGTTCGTCAGCAATGGAGAACGAAAAAACAAAGTAGAATTTGATGAAAATGATGATGTCTCTAGTGATGACTCACTAGTCATTATTTTCTAGACCTAATCTTCCATTTTTCTCGCCTTTAGCCTTAGCTCTCTTTATATATGCCTATTGAGGTGGTTTATCCCTTCCTTTTTTGCCGAGTCGAGTTTATCTCCTTTCCGGGAAAATTCCTTTTGTCTCTCGATCTTCATGGTTATCTTCGGAAACTTTACATTTATCTTTGATTTCTTGATATTTATCTTTGTTAGAATAAAGATAGACCATCGCAACACCACTGGGCTTATTTTCGTATGAAAACGTGAGCGCGCCTTTTAGTTGCGTTTTAGGTTTCTCGGGCCGTTTTTCCGATTTTGAGCGTCTTTCCGATTTCTTTGGTACAACATCGATTTTAAGTATGGGTTCAAACTTCTCGTATAGCTTAGGCAAATTTGGAGTTAAGCCATACGTTGCCATTTTACACAATCAGTTTGAACTTTATACGAAAAATGAGTCTTCGCGGTTTTTATTGTAAGGTTCCAACAGTAACTCCGATCGAAACAAAAAATATTTTATGTAGATTTGAGAGAGGAGATAGAGGGAGTGATCCAGGTCGCCATATGGCAATTGGGGGGCTGCATTTGTCGAGCTAGAAGTTATTTGTCGAGTCTTACTTGTTTCTACCCTAAAATCTCAACGGAAATTCCGATTGAGACGAAACGAAAAGCATTTCGATTGCGGCTCGAAGAGGAATACAAAGAGGAGACACATTTTGCCATATGGCGACCCAATCTTGGATATCTGAGGTCGCCATATGGCGACCTGGTCGTTGAAGGGTTAGGTCGCCATATGACGACCCAGACTTGGAGAGTTTAGGTCGCCATATGGCGACCCAGACGGTGTGGATCTAGGTCGCCATATGGCAACCCAGACTGTTTGGGTTTAGGTCGCCATAGGGCGATCCAGAATCGGAGAGTCTTTGTCGCCATATGGCGAAATTACCAGGTCCACGTTTTCATTTCCAAATTTCGTTGTAAAAGACTCGTACATTTACGTAGAATTAACCAGTCCCGCATTTTATTTTAGGAGGAAATAACCAGGCCCACGTTTTTTAAACAAGGACTTTACCTTTATGAAGAATAGACCAGGCCCGCGTTTTTTTTAAATGAAGACTTTACGATAATTTATTATGAATCCCTAAAACCCAAAACCCGAAACCCGAAGTTACATAACTTATAAACTCCATCTCTACTTTCTAAACCCTCAATCCACAAATCCCTTTCCTTAAAAAATCCCACACATCCATTTAGTCTAAAAATTCATCATTTGATTTATATAAAAAAAAAGATTACATCATCATTCCGACACATTATTGACATTTGAGTCATCACTAGAGACATCATCATTTTCATCAAACTTGTCTTCAACAGTTTTGTCTGTGGTATCTTCGGGAAGATCTTTGTATTCACAATTATGCAGATCAATGAGAAGGATGTCATCAACTTGTTGTTCAGGTTTCTCGAGTTCATTGATGTGTTCTTCTTGCAAAGGTGGTTCTTCTCCACTGATTATTCGTCCACGAGGTGTAACTTTTATAACAGCTAACCAATTTATTCCAGAGTCTTTCACTCGAGGATATGGAATGAAGCGAACTTGATCTGCTTTCGAAGCTAATATGAAAGGCTCGAATTTGTTGTACCTTCGTCCAACATTGACATCAACAACACCAAATTTGTTAAGCCGAACACCTCTATTGACGATGGGTCGAACCAGTCACATTTGAAGAGGACGCATTTCAGCTGTAATAACCCTGAGAATTCTACTTCAATAATATCATGCAACAGTGGCGGATCCAGATTCATTTTTAAGGGGTGTCAAAAACTAAGTTTTGACCCATTGTAACAATAAATGGAGTAATTTTTCTACCAAAATGACATGGAAATGAATTGAACTTACGTTATGGTGTGTAAGTAGAAGTGTTAACTAACCAAATGACCTACCGAACCTTTACTTTTATTTACTAAAATTTTGAAAGATAAATTTTAACCTGTGTCATGTGACACCCTATCTACCAACGTGGATCCGCCACTGTCATGCAAGATCTTGTAGAAATATGTTTCACTTTTCACACATATTCCATAATTATTTGTCGCTCGTCATCTACCATACTCATATGTATGAAAAGTAAAATTTTGTGTGAAATGGTGACCTTTGCAACTCGACTTTGAACTAATTCGTGAAACTATGAAGGATAAGATCAATCGTCATATTCAACATGCAACAATAAAAATAATGTCAGAATCATTCATATTAATGGCAAATAGAGATGTATGACATAAAAAATTGAGTTAATACCTGACTCTTCAACCACTTAATAAAATGTTGATCATTCCTTCTGTCTACCTAACTTGTGAATATCTCTGGTATTGCTTCTTCAACTTAAGTAACAAATAGACTGTAAAATCATATTTTGTGTTAATTAATCAATAATTGAGAAATGTTATATATAAATATATATTTATATGTGTGTTACCTTTCAAAATAACGCATCAATGTATTCTCGCAATTGAGTAGGATATAAGTGTGTGCACTATGGGAATCTTCGTCACTCGACAACCAAACCTCTTTCAATTTCCCACCCAATCGTCCAATTTGACAAAAGATGTTTGGAACACCATCAACCGCATATATTGGCGCGACACCACCATCATCATATCTTCTTGGAGCTCAGATCCCTTAAAAATGCTTCAATACCTTGTATATTCCAAAACAATTAAACACTTTAATAGTCATATTATTAATTTATGCATAAATAAAAAAAATATTCCAAATATATTACCTACAAGTGTTTCATGTACTTTTGTTGGGAGTAGCAAAGGGAAATATCTATTGCATAAAGACATGGCAATCATGATTTTTCATCCCGGAGAACGTTTGACATTTTTCAACACATTTAGACAGATTTGAAACATACCTATCGAGAAACTTCACTTCTGATGCCACCAAGTTGAACAACACCGACTTTTGTTCTCATGACAATCTGAATATCAGAGCTAGAACTTTTCCATTTCTTTTTATATGTAACTTACTTCTTGAGAAAATATCATGTAAGTCCAACCTCTATTTTTTTTACGTCTTTTGTCTTTTCTGGAACATTCAATATTACATTCACGATGTTCTCAAAAACATTATTCTCTATATGCATCACATCGAGGTTGTGGCGCAAAATAAGATCCATCCAATATGGCAACTCCCAAAATATACTATTTTGTGCTAGTTGTGTTAAACTCCATAATAATCATGCAAATTACCAGGAACATGCCAATTACCCCCACACCGAATGGTTTCTTGAGCTCTATAGTGATCGATTTGCGCTTCAATTTGTTCTCCAGTTAAATATAGAGGAGGAGTGTCTCTCACAACCCTTTTGTACCTAAACAATGTCTTGTTTCTTTGGTATGGATGGTTAATGAGAAGAAATCGACGGTGACAATCGAACCAACTTGTTTTCCTGCCATTCTTCAATTGAAACGTATCATAGAACTCGTTGACTAAGTCTGTATGTCTCAGCTCTTGCTTGTTAACAGAATGACCATCGATCGATGTCAATGATCATGCGTCGATCGATGGTCTCTTGATTCAAGCTTTATGACCTAATTCGATAAGTTCACTAAATTAACTAATTCAAATCTCGTTTGTTTCTATCAAACTAGCTCAACATGATTAATTTTGGTAGTAGACCATGCTCTCGCTTGAGCTTAACTATCCTATGATCAGGATTATAGTTAGATACTCTAGAACACAAGCAATAAACACAATTTTATTGATAGATATAATAATCATCCTAGAAATTCTATTGTTTGGCTAATCCATCAATACCATTAATAAACCATAAACCTAACAAGAGATCTACTTAGACATGTCCTTTGTCACATAAATTATAGATGAATAGAATATATATAATATAAAGAACCAAAGGAGTTCCAAGAGGAATCTGAAGGAGTTCCTCCCTTCTCTCCTAACCCTAGAACAATAAATAAAAAAACATTGGTAAGTGTTGTTTAGCCGTCAACAATGGCTTAGAAAACATATAAATAAGGTTTTAAGTTGTCCAATGGCATTCTGTTAATTTTTGATGGCTTCTGGGCTTAAGTCGGCCATAAAAAAGTTGGGCCTGTCTTCTGGGATCACCGTCGATCGACACTCATTCATCTTCTCGACAGCTTCCTCTTGCGAGGCAGACCAACCATTCTCCAGTAAAATGGGCATAACTTTGTCTATAGGATCCTGATTGACCTCAAACCAGTGGAATTGGAAAGCTAACACAAAGCTCTATTTTATGCCAAAATATCAGCTCAATCTCACTGTGGGAAGGTCTCCATCCATAGCTAAGTATCTGACGCATCTGTGTAGTTCTACATCTCTAAAAGCTCCAGAATCATCAAAGTTCTTTAGAACGTACTTGAACCTGGAAATACTCTAAATTATACTCCAAAGACATATAATAGACTCTAAATAGGACTGATATCATGTCACAATAGTGATAAATATCAGGCCCTATCACAAATGCATCAACTACCATTTCATGAACCCTATCATAATCTACCATATGTTCCTTCTAATGGTAATTATTTTTGTTATGCAAATGATCAACATGTTCATTCTGAAAATTGCAATTACTACTAGCTTCATTCCCATAATTATAACCTTCTCCATGTTAAAACCAAATATAGTAATTTGGCGTGAAACTTCTATTTACTAAATGCTTCCATACATTTTCACGAGAGGCAAATTTTGTATTGTTGTATTTCTGACAAGGACAAAAAATCTTATCGTTTTCCTGCGTGAGCGGTGTAGAATCTGCTTGATGCATAAATGTATCCATCCCCTTGAGAAATTTTTTCGTCACTCTCTTGTTAGCATCTTTGTGCTTATACATCCAACTCCACAACTCGAAAATATTCTCATCACCAAACGAATAAAAATACACGTTATCTTATGATGAAACAACGTCGAATTTGTGTTTTTTGTAGTGCTTGTGGATGGATGCATTAAGTATGCATCGTATATCTTGAGTATGGTTCCCAGAAAAGCAATTCTCAAGACTCCTTTTGAACTGCATAAAGGCTGCAAACCTAGTATGACACTTCTCAAAGTATGATGATGTCCAATTAAAGCAAGAACATATAATCCACATGAAAAGAAATTAGATTTCATAATGATCAGTAGTTTCTTTATAGATTACCCTGAGAAATCTAAAGGATAAAAGTTTTATTGTCCAAACCATAGTAAATGATTATAGAAACCAACAATCTCAGATTTTTATAAGAATTGTAACATTAGTGGGAGTCATAAAGCTTAAGAAGTGGTCATTCAGTAAATTAGGGTAAATAATATGTTGCCCTTAATTCTGAATGTTGGAAATTCTCATTTTGTTGTAACGTTAAAAATTG
Organism: Sinapis alba; assembly: GCA_012274485.2. Classification (NCBI taxonomy): domain Eukaryota; kingdom Viridiplantae; phylum Streptophyta; class Magnoliopsida; order Brassicales; family Brassicaceae; genus Sinapis; species Sinapis alba. The sequence goes on along the minus strand of MU105646.1, from coordinate 384,146 downwards.
AGTAAAGCACAATGAATGACCATATACTCCAAGATGAAAATGTTGCCAATAATGATCAAGTACATGAAGTTAAAGACGAACAAGCATTAAGAATATATACTCGTATATGAAGAATTGAATTTTAAAGATCTTTTTTCTTATTCAAAGCCATAAAAGATGTTATTTCTGATAAATGAATTGATGCCATGAAAGATGAAGTAAACTCGTTGACTGAAAATGAAGTATGGGGTGTTCGTTTCCAATGTGCATGCCAATGATTTGAGGTTGGATTTATGATAACAAAATGAATCTTTATATAAGACATAAAAGAGACCATCATGATAGCTCCTACTTAGGGTCTAACTATGATAGTAAGCAATGTAATAGTGCGTGGAAGGAATCATGCCGCAAAAGAATATGTACCCGCCATGACTCTCATTGTTTGCTAGATTAGCTAAGATAATTATGATGACCAACTAAAAGCAATGATTTAACAAATAATGCCAGTCTTATGACTCTCAATAAGAAAGTATAATGAGTATACCTATGACCAAGTTTATATGTAAATGTATGAATATTTATTTCCCATGATGTGGTCTTATATTAAACCTATTTTCTATTGAGATTGTTAAACCCTAATGATACTTGGTAACCAATAAAAATGGTAAATAAAGGATATTATTTTCTGTATTAATTAATGTATACATGAATAATGTTCTAGAAGAGGAGAGTGACTTGAAGGACAACTCTAATGGAAGTTGCATAAGAGAAGAAGTTCAATGTATGAACCTAATATTCTAGAACACTTCACACTTGTCTTCTCATAATGAAATGAGTCACCTTAAGTAAACATCTGTCTCTTAATCAACTTTGATGAATAGTTAAGAGTAAAGGATAAACTTGCCAAGGAAGTAAGAAAGCCTTGGTGAGAAAGTAATCAAAAATTGATGAGTAAGCTAGGTCCCTCTCTCCACCTATAAATAGATGTCTTTTCTCCATCCTAAAGCATCATAAAAAATAAAGAGAAACACATATAATGAGAGGTTTGTAGGCGAGAGAAGAGAAGTCTTACCTCCAACTTAAAGTATAAGATCTTCCATTCTCAAAACCGCTCATGATGATTTTCGCAACAATGAATGGAGATTATCCTATTATGTGATAGTCTAGATGTTAAAGATCTTAGGGTTCATGTAAATCTTGTCTACATGTGGTATCAAACCTAATGGTTATAAACATCTAGCTAATCTCTAAATTATAATAGATTTATCATTTATAGAATTAAAGTAGATCTACAATTAGGCAATGAAAATTAGATTCAAAAGTTAATGTTTAAGTTTGTCCGTGTAAAACCGACAAGAGTTTTTCAGAAATAATGAATCATACATTATATGTATGTATTCTATTTTTATCTCTAAATGAGAGATAATCAAAACATTGTTTTTTCTATACATAAATCGTGTAGAAATTAAATTAAATAATTTATGCATTATTTGTATAATAATAAAAAATTATATAAAGAGTAAAATTAGGATAAAGATATCACTACAGTGACTTTATCCTAAAATGATTTGCAAAATCAAAAAATTATCGTTTAAATTAGTATTGATCATTTTGTGTAGTACATAGTTACCCACAAGTAGACGATAGACACAAAATACGATCATATGAAATAGGGTTTTTGTATTGTGTACGCTAAGTATATCCACATATAACCTAGTCTGAGTAATTCGATACATCACTCATAAATGTTTTTCAAAGACTATGATTATAGATGAAAATATGGCTGCTACCCACAAGAGCACCATGATTTATTGGCATATGTATTCAATAAATGTATGTGTTGGATTATGTTTAAAATCCTAATTTAAAATTGTCATATAAAGTCTCATTTATTCCAGTCCTTACCGGTACCGACTTCTCAGAATGTAAAGAGAAAGTTGAGTTCACATTAAGAACACTATACCTGAATTTAACACTCCTCAACGATGGGTCAAAATCACAAATAGTAGATAGTACTAAGGACGGAAAGGGTTTCCATAAAGATTAGGTGTAATTGAATAGACTGAGCATCATGTTCTTAAGATGAAAATAACTAACAACATTAAAAACTTCCCTTATGTGGGCTGAAAAAGCTATCTCAAATATAACGAAGAATGGTTTAAGACTGAAAACAAATCTCTAGTTGGAAAACTTATGGCAGATCTTACAACCATAAAGAATAATGACATAAGGTTTGTGCATGAACATTGCACTGAAATGACCAATCTTTCGCTTATATTAAAGAATTCATGAACGAGTGTGGAAGATTAATTTCTTTTCCAATTTATACTTAATTTGATGTCATTGCAATATGAACTATTCCAAGTTAATTACAACACCACTTATGTAAGATGGACGTTGAATCAATGGGCTAGTCAAATGGTTCAAGAGGAGGCTAGGCTTGGCTGTAAAGGTATTAAAGTTTTCCATTCTATTCAAGGAGCTAAACCTAAGTAAGTAATAAAAGAGCACCACCCATAATGAGTATGAAGTAAATGAGAAGAAAAAAAAATTAGAGATGAAAGATTTTGGACACTTTTCCAACATGATCATCGTTTCCACGCTAGATATGCATTGAGGATAAATCTTAAGAAACTTTCAACAAAGATATATGGTAAGTTTTTCCTCACAGCTCATGACTCTCTTGATCCTTAAATATATTATCCCCAAGCTTTGTGTTTGGTGAATTCGCAAGAGTATGAGCCTACACGGACAACTCTTTGTAGGATTGAACCGAATATCCTAACCAAAGCCGCCATTGAATCATTACATGCAATACCAATTGACACACTGTTGAAGAGCTCTGCAAAAAAAATTCCTATAAATCATTTGTGGACAAGGAATCAAAACCTCAACAGCTAAAACGATCGCCTCTCTCACAAGCCAACTAGGGAACCACTTCTGTTCCACTACGCTCTTCTAGGTTTTAAAATCAATATATGTATAACTATTATCTTCATGCACATGTGTTTATGTGTGTGATCAAATCAATGAAGAGTCAAATGCTTTTGACACATCTTCTGAATTTAAGTAATGAAAACTAATCTCTTACTTGTGGGATTTATATAGAATCATTCAACTACATTGAAATGTTCAACATTGTATAATGTATGCTTTTTATTTCATTATTGGAATATTTGACAATAATCTAAGATTTCAGAGAGGATTTTTGAAATCCGTCGATTTACAGGGAATCACCATCTTGTAGTTTTGTAGCTACACATAATTATCACACACCAAGTGAGACATAGATATGCATCATTGAAGAAGCTTTGTGAAAACTTTGTAAGAAATCAAGGAAACTTAGGTCAATTGAAGAATAAGGGCTGATGGTCATTTTTTTTTTCTAAATAAATTTGACTTTTTTATATATGTAAATATAAAAGATATGCAAATATTTTCCATAACTATACTAACCATATCTACTTAGATCTGTCCGGCATTATCTCTAGAATACAAATTATACAAGGTGTAGAAACAAGACAAGCGGTTTGAAACCTATTTCTACTAATTGTAGATTTCTGAGTTGTTTGTAAATTGCTTATTCTTCAGAATTTAGAGTGATAGGTTAAACATAGAATGTGCATTTTATAAATATTTAGATAATTTTGATATCAATACATTATTTATTCTAATCAAAGTAGATTGACTAACAAAACATGTATTTCAATTTTCACTAAGCCGTTTTCCGTAGAACATAAAAATCTATTGTCCATAGAACATGATCTGAAATTTTTATTTAATAATTTTTAGAACTCCAAAAAGTACCACTACACTGATAAAAATATTTCTTCAATTGTTTTTACTTTTAATAATTCTTTTCTTTCTAAACTATTTATTTTAATTTATTTTGATAAACAAAAAGAATAAACTCAAAAATGGTACAAACTTTTTTTATCTCTTTAGGACAAAGAAGCTGTTTTATTGTCCATAAAACCAATTTCTCCCTTTTTGTACTTTATAAATGTATTAATAAAACACAATATGATCAAACTGACTGAGATTTTTAATGTTGGGATGTATTTTGTAATTAGCAATTTAGTTTACATTTGGGTTCATGTTAATCATCTTAGTTGAAATCATAGTGTAATCCATGCACATGCCTTAACCACAATAAGCCTTAAACTATAGATTTTAGTTCATCTTTTGGAAACACTGACCACGTATTACAAGACTATATTATCTCAAATCCTGTAATTTTCATACTTGAGCCATGAGACAAAATTACTAGCATTTCACAATATACAGTTTAAATAAAGTGGATAAGAGTTATTATCGAATATATCTTCTTTTCTTTTATAATTCTTTTTAAACGTTTACTATTATAAACTATAAAAATATTTAAAAAAAAATTGTCAACCTTTTTTTCATTGATTAAAATTGTACATACAATGGCTCAGGAAGGCCAAGAAATTACATAATCTTGATTATTTATCCTAGCATTCTTGGCCAGCCTATCAACTACAATAAAAAGGGATCGAGGAACATGGAAGAAGCTAAAATGGTCTTTTACAGCTACAACTTCAATGTCATGGATTATTGATGTCGCCTCTGATATTCTATCATCTCTGCTCTGCTTATCACCAATAGCACAATCCATATGTTTAATTAGCTTCAGACAGTCTCCTTGAAAAGCCACATTTTATATGACAGCCTATATAGTTGATGGACAGCCTCCCACATTGCTACTACCTCTGCTACTAAAGGTGTATCAGTAGCATCCATTGCAGAGCTCCCTTGGAGTCTTAGAGTGCCTTCTTTACTGAATAAGGACCACACAATACTAATCTTTTCAGATGGTGACTTCCATGAGGCATCTACAATACAATAGAGCTTTGTTTCATGTGGCAGACATCATGTATAGATATTGGTACTTCAATACTGGCTCATTCTGTATGTTGGTCTTTGTCCAACTTTTCATGTCCATTGATGCCTTATGAATGAATTGAATTATATGATATCTTTTATTTTCAAACACAAGTTTGTTGCACATCTTCCATATCCTCCAGCCTAACACCAATGAAGGCATGACTTTCTAACTCTGCCGAGGATGTAGAAGAATAGATCAAACATAGTGTTGCTCTGGTTCATATATCTGCTAATCATTAAACGTAATAGACCAACTCGACATTGAAGCAACATATGATTTCTGGTTTCAGTCTCTTCTCAGCATACCTGACAGTAGTTGTTAATTTTACATCCCTTCTTTTTTAGATTCTCTGCCATGGGAAGACCGTTATGAAGAATTTTCCACCAAAAGATATTGATTTTTGGGACTTTGTTGATTTTACATAACTTAGTCATCATGCTATTACAAAATTGATATTGAGGATTACTTGGTACTTGATTTTGTTGCTCTTCCATATCCATTATCCTCTGAATATGGTAGCTTGTTTTTACTGTGTAGGTTCCCTAAGAGCCAAACTTCCATCTTATTATGTCCTGGCCATTTGTCATGCTTGGCTGTATGCTTAGAATTTTTTATATATCTTCAACGAGAACCAAGCTTTATAGTTTTGCAATATCCCAATCATTAGTACCTGAAAGGAAAAGATCTTTGACTTTTAAATCAGGATATAAGGTAGCTCCTGGTCCTCTCGGAGATGTATTGGTTCCCCAGGAAGCCATATATCCTTCCATACTCTTAAACTTTCCCTGTTTCCTACAATTCGTTGTACACCTCATCTAATTAGCGCATGAGTTTGTATGATGCTTCTCCAAGTGTAACTTGAAGTTTGATAGCTTTTGGCTTCTAGGAAACCAGTTTTCTGAAATATTTTGCCTTGAATAATCAGGCCATTAGAGAAAAGGGATTGTGATCAGCCTCCAAGCTTGCTTAGCTAGGAGTGTTTTATTGAACGCAAGCATATCTCTAAAGCCTAATCCTCCTCCTTGTTTTGATAAAGTAAACTTATCCCAAGCAATCCAAGGTATAGACTTCCTATCTAAGTTGGCTGATCAGCAGAACTTTCTCATCGCTCTTGTTATGTCATGCAACATGCCTTTAGGTAATAGGAAACAAGACATGGTATATGCATGTAGTGATGTTATCACAGCCTTAAGGAGGACATCTTTACCGGTTAGTGATAAGAATTTTGAGTATCAGCGTTCCAGTTTATAATTGATTGTTGGGTAATATATTGGAATATTTGTTTTTTGTTCTTGCCTATATATTCTGGTAAATTTAGGTATTTACCAAATCCTCCTATTAATATATATATTTTTTGTCATCAACGTAACATATTCAATTAAGACTCTGCAAACCAAACTGGTAACTTTGCATCCATATGAACAACAAACGACGATTGTTTCCTGGCACTACGTGCGAGACTGTTCGTCTTTGTATACAATGTTCATGGTATATGAATGATCTCTAAGTAATGGAAACTGCTCTTGAGGGTCTTGATATCTTCCAAATAACTTGCAAATGCTAGCCATTCTTCTAGTTCTGAAACCATCTTCACCAATTAAGAACAATTTGTTGCAAATGTGACTTGATACTATCGTAAATTCTTCATGCATTACATTTTCCAATTGAGCGCTTCGATTTCCGAATAAAGAGTGAAAGAGTAGCTCTCGTATTCCTTGCCCCTATTAATCCATTAAAATCTGTTAGTGTGATGAACCAACCTTGTCCCGAGTAATTATCTTGATGTTTCCAAAACCCATTTGTAAAGCACCACCTTCCCGGAATGGAAGGTATATTTGGCTGTTCTTGCTCCCCGGAGTTAATGACCCTTTGTGTAAGAGAATCATGTGCCTCAGCCCAGATCATAGATTCAGTTTCTGCCAATTTGAGAATATCTCAAAGATCAATATCCATATTAATAAAAAAAATATTATTTATGTTTTCCAAATATACCATAAAATCATAAAATCATACAAACTGATGATTTTCCATATGCAAGGAAACTCTCCAAAGAGATATTCATATTTGTAAAGAACGAGGATAAAGGAAATATATCAAAATTCAATGAAATCTGTGATAGAACCAAACTTATACTTATTTATCAATATTTTTTTAATTAAAAAAATATTATAATGATAGTGAAGATATTTATAAATTCAAATTCACAAAGGTATAATAATCTTTGTATAATATGTTTTTGTGATAACAATTTTTTAGAACTATCCTAAGGTATTTTTCTAATTAGCAAGTATCAATGAAATCGATATCAACGTTTTAATTGACACATACAAAGCGAGAAAAACATGAAAAAGTTGTTCTTCTGTCTTTTTTCTTTCAGTCTGGAATATGGTTAACAAAGAAACAAATCGGATATCAACGTTTTAATTGACCCAAAGATATCATTGTAATAAGAAAACTAATTATTTAAAGAATATTATGAGTGTTGAACAAAAGAAGGAAGTTTTATTACTAGCTTGAATACATAAAAAAGGAAAGCAACTTATTTGCTTAAACGGAAGATTATCTTGTCATTACAATAAACCAAAAAGAAAGAGAGATTATTATCGTCAACGAAGGAAAAGTTGAAGAAGAAGGATTTTACTGAGTTTCCGCAACGCGTAACTTGCAATTGGTAATAGTGTGAAAACTCGTGGTCGACAAAACAAGCTCTGCCCTCTCTCTCTCTCTCTTTCTCTCTCTCTCTCTAATTCGAATCTGAACACAAAGTTGTTTTTTTTTCTTCTCTTGATACCCGGATGCTCAATTCCCTCCTTTCTTTCCGGGTCTAGCTAAAGTCTCTAGCTTTTTTGTATTTTCTCCATTGTTTTTTCTTGTTCATTTATTTTCTCAAAAGGGGTTTGATTACTATTGAAACTTGAGTGGAGGAGAATGGGTTGTTTCTCGTGTTTCGATTCGAGTGACGATGAGACGCTGAATCCAGCTGAGGAGTCCAAGGGTCAGAAACAATCACAGCCGACAGTATCCAATAGCTTGCCTGGACTACCTTCAGGTCTTTGATTTATTAGTCACTATTCTTTATGCTCTCAAGATCTGGTAATCTGATCCTGATTAGGCTAAAAGGATTTGATCTCATCATTGTTCATGGTCATGACAACTTGGTAGCTGTTTTAGGCATGTTCTGATTCGACTCTAATTGAATTGCTTGGACAAAGATGAAGGAGAATCATGATCCTTTTTATTATTCTGATTGGGAAGTCCCAAGTGTAAATTTTCAGTCTTGGAGATGAATATGACCTTGTGGAGAAAGATCACTGATCTTAGATTTGCCCCCTGAGGACATTGATGGATGTTACTTGATTGGTCTTGATGATGTTGCAGGTGGGGAGAAGCTTAGCTCAAAGAGCAATGCAGGCCCAAAAACGGAGCTACTTCTTCCAAGAGATGGGCTTGGCCAAATTGCTGCTCATACATTTGCTTTCCGTGAGCTCGCTGCTGCTACTATGAACTTTCATCCTGACACTTTCTTAGGTGAAGGTGGATTTGGACGTGTCTACAAAGGAAGACTTGACAGCACTGGTCAGGTAACTTTCTTGTTTTTATTGAATTGCCTATCTTTAGACATTGATATTAGTGTTACAGATCATTTGGTTAGCCCATACATTAATGGTATTGTTGTGCCTCTGATCTATTTTTTTCATCTCTGTTAGATTGTTGCTGTTAAACAATTGGACAGGAATGGTCTACAAGGTAACAGAGAGTTTCTGGTAGAGGTTCTCATGCTCAGCCTTCTTCATCATCCCAACTTAGTCAACCTTATTGGTTACTGTGCTGATGGAGATCAACGCCTCTTGGTCTACGAGTTTATGTCCTTAGGATCATTGGAAGATCACCTCCACGGTAAATCTCCAGCGATAATCTTATCTTTTACCACAGAGCTTCTTTGTGAACTTAGTCAAAGATTCTTTCTGATCTTAGTCAATGTCAACCCTTGAGTTTAGCAGATTAATTCTTCACTGGATTGTTTATTCATTATTACATATATAAACAATACGTGTAGACTTAAGTTGAGAAGTAGTAGTTGCTGGTCTTTTTAACGTTATCCGGTTTGTTCTCTGCCTCAGATCTTCCACCGGATAAGGAGGCCTTAGATTGGAACATGAGAATGAAAATAGCTGCTGGTGCAGCCAAAGGTTTGGAGTTTCTACATGATAAGGCAAACCCTCCGGTTATCTATAGAGATTTCAAGTCGTCAAACATATTATTAGATGAGGGTTTCCACCCAAAGCTTTCTGACTTTGGACTTGCTAAACTCGGACCAACAGGAGACAAGTCTCATGTCTCCACTAGAGTCATGGGCACTTACGGTTACTGTGCTCCCGAGTATGCAATGACCGGACAGTTGACAGTTAAATCAGATGTCTATAGTTTTGGTGTGGTGTTTCTCGAGCTCATTACTGGTCGAAAGGCAATAGATACTGACATGCCTCATGGAGAGCAGAACCTAGTGGCATGGGTAATTAGTTTTACATTTAGTTTCTCATTTGCTTATGTAACAAGTTTTGAGACTGTGTTTGGTTTACACAACAGGCTCGCCCATTGTTCAATGATAGGAGAAAGTTTATAAAACTGGCGGATCCTAAGTTAAAGGGGAGGTTTCCAACACGTGCTCTCTACCAAGCATTAGCTGTGGCTTCAATGTGTATCCAAGAGCAGGCGGCTACACGTCCTCTCATAGCAGATGTGGTCACTGCACTATCGTATCTTGCAAACCAAGCTTATGATCCAAACAAGAATGAAAGAGGGGGGAGGTTAATAACAAGGAACGATGAAGGAGGTGGGTCGGGAAGTAAATTTGATTTAGAAGGTTCTGAGAAAGAAGACTCGCCTAGAGAGACAGCTAGGATGTTGAACCGAGACATTAATAGGGAGCGTGCGGTTGCGGAAGCTAAAATGTGGGGAGAGAGTTTGAGGGAGAAACGAAGACAGAGTGAGCAAGGAACTTCAGAGAGTAACAGCACTGGTTAAAACCAGTTTGTGTGGGTTTTAAACCCTTTTTTTGTTCTTGTATCACAAACTCTCATTTGTTCTGAAACATAGAAAAATTAAAGAAAATAACAATAACAAAAACAAAAAGCATTGGGACAAAGTTGCTGTACATTATATATGTGATGTGGGACTGAGACTCTTTTTAATAACAAAACTTTTCTTCCCACTAAAAGATAGTTATTTTATTAAAGGATATTTTTTGCCAAATAACCAGAAAAAAAAAATTAGAGATGTGGAGAGAGGGTAAAAGATACTTATATTAGCAAGGGATTTTTTTGTCAAATAACCAGAAAAAAAAAAGAAATTAGAGATGTGGAGAGAGGGTAGAGAAAGATAAAAAGAGAAAAGAAGAGAAATTGGGTGGCTTTGCTAATTAGTGAATTTGTGTTTTTTCTTTTTGACTATTTGATATAGTTTTCTTATTATTAATCAAAGCGAATTACAAAACCAGAATAACTGGAGACAACAAGTGAAGACAGAACTTGAGAGTTTAACTAGAACTTAAACTCACCAGAGGGATATATTAAAGGAGTCAAACGAAAAATTACTACAGCCATAAATAAAGACCATAATAAAAAAATGAGATCAATTAGAGAATTTAAGGCATATAACCTCAAAGTCGTACCACAAGTCGACAAGCAGAACCACAACCCGAGAAAACATGGATGATGTTTAATCCAGATCCAGTGCAATACAAACATGTTGATGTTACCATAGTAGGCCAGTAATGCCTATAATCTTTAACCTTCGGGGTTAAGTTTGTCCTCATGAGTGGTTTCCGGCTTCGCCTTTGTCTGTTTCTGCCATGAATTACCATGCTTCCTCGCCGTTCACGCAAGTGAGTAGGACGTTGTTAGCAGCCCATCAGTACAATTTTCCTTCCATGACAACGTAGTTTGCACTTCGGGCATTAAGTCACTGAACTTCCCATTTTTCTTCTTCTAATAGTCCGCTGGAGAGGTATTGTATGAATTGTAGTCTCCAGTCGGTAGTTCCTTTGGTTAACTTTGCTGGCTCTGCATCAACTCCCATGTCGTTTACTTCAGAGATGGGAACCACTATTTCTGCAGAATCAGGCACGACTTTGATACTGGTTCTTCAATTTGCTGAACCGAGGTGGTTCTTTTCACTTGATCTTTGGGGTTACTTCCCAATGCAGCCAGTGTGTCTGCTCGTACATTCTCGCCATGGGAAACTTTGGTAAGTTTGGAGAATTCAAACTCTTTCACAAGGGTTTGAATAACTTTGAGGTATGCATCCATACGCTCGTCCCTATCGTCGTAGTCTCTACTATACTAATTGGCGACGAGCTGTGAATCGCAGTAAGCGTGAATATGTTTTGCTTTCACTGCTTTTGCCAAGCGGAGACCAGCAATTAACGCCTCGTACTCTACCTCATTGTTTGATGCTGCAAATCAGAGATGGAATCTTTGTTGAATGAGTTTGCCGGTTAGTGATTGGAGGTGTATGCCAAATCCTGATCCTTTAATTGAAGAGGAGCTGTCAACGTGTGGAATTCAGTTTTCACTGGGTAGAACAAGGTCTTCTTCAAGTTCAGGTACTAACTCGATGATGAAATCGGCTAGGCCTTGCGATTTCGCTGCAGACCAGCTTTTATAGGTGATGTCATGCTCACTTAATTCAATTGGCCATTTAAATAATCTTATGGATTGGTTAGTGTTCTGCCTAACCGTGTGGAGAGGTTGATTAGTGAGGACGACAATCAAGTGCGACTGAAAGTAAGGTCGTAACTTCCACATTGAGGTTATGACTGATAATGCCATTTTCTCTAGTACTGAATAGCGGTCTCGGCGTTTGCCATCATTTTGCCCTCTCCCTGTATACTTGAACTTTTTTCCGGTTATGCTTTTAAGTCAGTGTAAAACAATTTATGGCCTGGTTGTAGCATTAGCGCTTTTATTTGCGAAACCTTTTGTTTAATCCTAGTAATTAGAAAATTATGAAAAAAATTTGTAGTTCTTTTGTCTTAGTCAACTTTAAAATAGTGAACTGAGATCTGTTTATTCGATGGTCATGTGGAGAGATGTAATCTAAAAAAACTATGTTCATGTAAATTTTTGTAGAGTTTTTTCTTTTCTTTTCAGAGATAGTTTTGTGATGTGTCACATGTGGCAACTTTGACGTCTGATCGATGATTGAATAACAAAGATCCAAGAATCAAGATCAGTGTTTTTACACTCTTTTCTTCTGTGTTTAATGGCTAATGTCTACACACTCGCGTAGTTTCGGACAACGTGGGTCACATGCCCTCAAAATCTGACAATTATTTTTATGAATAGCTATTGATATTAATGTAAGAATATGGTTGGTCTTATCAAGTTTTTTTACTCTTTTGAAATGGATTTTTTATCTTCCAATTTGTGTTTTTTTACTGTGAATGACTCTATGATCTCTAAATATCCGGAGGAATTATCACGTACTCGAACATTCTTATGTTCAGTTTTTTTAGCAACATAAATAAAGAAAAAGACAGCAAATTAGTACAAGATGATTCTTTTGAATTCTATTAAATTATATATATTTGACTAAATTATATATTGTTATTTATATTTTGCAAAAGGTGTGTCATTCATTTATAAATATGATAATTATAAATGACTCAGGATTGTTTAATCATATTATTAATTTCAGTTATCGCCACTATTTTTAGTTAGCATACATAGACGGATTATTAGTGATTTAGTTATTGATAACGTAATTCAACTTGGCATTTTACAAACGTTGCATGAGTTACACGTTAGCTAGCATAGACAACCTTTATTGAAACATTGCAGAACGTTTTGACGCCAAAAAACTTGAAAATATAATATTAAGATTTAGTTGAATTATTTATTATAGTTGAGGGTAGTATGTGATCTATAGCTTAACTTTTATATACAGTATTGGGCAGATGTAGCTGATGCACTGGTATAAGCCGGATTAAACTATAGCTTAATAAAAAACTTATCGTGTTTTAATATGAAAACAAAGTTACAGAAGAAAAAAAATTATACACTGGTTATTTTTATGCAACTCATAACTTCACTTTATATATGTTGATCAAAGAAACTTTGTGTCAAGTTGTAAAGTTTTAAACTTCGTCGGAAAGTTTGTCATCAATATGGTCTAGTGGAATTCGTTTTCTAATGGCGACGTCAAATGTAATCAGCAAAAATAGGTGGTGGTCAGAAAGCTTATTAGTAGAAATGATGGTCTATTTATATTGAATTTTGTAAGAGCACTATAGATACAATTTACGAAGATAATATATTCATCTACTTTTTTTTGGAACACATATTCACTTTACTTTACAAGTAAATATGTGATTCACTTTGTTTTTTTTTTTTGGAAGAAAAAACTTTATGCAAGAAGCACATCAATAACAACAAATAAGATACGAAACAAAAATGGAAATAAACCACCGATAGAATTTCTTCCTTTAGCCGGTCGAGGAGCCAAGAGTAAAAAGAGAGAGAGAGAGACAGAGTGAGTGAGAGAGATATGTTTTTGCTTGGTGAAATTTATTGACGACACTTCAAACAGATTCAAGACGGGGCAGTCTCCACATGACCATGTCCGGCTCCAGTTGACGGCTTCTCCTCATGATGAACAATGTAAGAGAGTGGAATCACCGGTTCCATCACTGTGACGTCAACTGGGTGTACTTCCGACACACCTAAAGGAGTTATCACGACAATAGTCTTAAGTTGTTGTTGTTCTGATGAACTGTTAACCTTCTTCTCAATATCCAGTTTCTCTCCTGAGTTTCTGTAAACTCCGTACAAAAGCATTTGTACCAACCCTAGTATGAATCCCACCACGTTTGGAATCTACACAAGTCATTAAAAAAATATCAGTAACCTCTTTTACCTTAAAAAAACATGAAACTTGAGAAAAATAAATGCTTACAGCTATGCATATGTCGTGGAGGAATAAGCCATATGCGAACCACATAACAGCGCTTATAGTGAGAAAGAAAGAAAGCGTGAAGGGCATGAATTCCACACTCTTGGTCTTTATCACACGAGCCTTTTGTACAACCAATCAACAATATTATGTTAGCACAGCGTTTTTTGATTTATATTGAATTAAGTTTGTGAATTATACAAAACGCAAAACGCTTAGTTACCACGATCATTAAAGGAGCAGCGAAAACAGAAACAGATATAGCAACGCAAATCCAGCCGATGACAGAGACTTGGAGGCTAGGGCTTTTAACCGCAAAATGTGTAACCATTAGAATCAACGAGAAGAATGCAACGTTCATCGTGAAGAACAACTTCATAGCCGAGATCTGCATCGCATGAGATAAAATTTATATAGAGCCATGATCATTCTACTGCAGAAAAGAAAAAAAAACTTACCTTTTTCTCCCTGGTAGCGTAAGTGAAGAACATGGCGATGTAGATAGTCTCCACGACGCAGCCGAAGGAGTTGATGGTAATTAGGAGCAAAGCGTCTTGCTTAGTCAATGCGTAATAGAGCCATAGCATGCAGCTAAATAGTGACACTTGGTACGGTAGAGACTGGAAACTTTCAGTAGATTTGTTCTTGTATATTCTATAAAACGTCGGCCTGCAAAATTTCACAACAAAAACTAAGGGAATATATAGTTTCGTAACTAATCATTCTCAAATAATTATTTCTTAAATAATCATTGCCTAAAACTATCATTATCCCCAAAAATCTCATTTAGAATTCTTAATTTTTTTTTAGTATGATTTAAAAAACAAAACAAAAAAAATTAATCAATCGCGGGCCGCCACGTATCATTGGGGTTCGCAAACAGTAACAAAACACAATTCTTATTTTATAATTTTTGTAATTGTTTTTTATGGTTTTTGTGGATCTTACGTATCAGTGGAATCCGCAAACAGTATAAAAGCCCAATTAAAAACTTTGGATAAAGATGCGGTAAGAAATTGCATGTACTTACACTGGAGCGAGGAATACAAGGAAGGATATTGCGTTTCCTGCAATTTCATTAGGAAAAACAATAAAAAAAAGTTGAGTTGATTGTAGAATTAAAAGGCTTCTAGGTTTGTAGAGACATGAATGCACGAAAACAATTCAAGTTCTCTAACCAACCTCAATGGGGAATTAAATTGCTGCATTAACCGCACCACACGTATCGAGTATATGGACAACAATGCGTGACGATTTCAATTTGTAAAGTTTCCGTATTTATTTATTTTCCGGTAGTTTGGGGTTTTATTTACAGAACTAGAAGATCATTAATGACTCGTCTATGTTTCTAAATGAAGAAAATTATGGAAACAAAGTACAAATTATATACGTACATATATAATTAGGTGGGTCATGCATGATGAACTTCTCGCCTAACTAAGACTATGATTAAAGGGGATTTTTAGAGATATTTTTAGAAGGATTTTCAGGGGATGTGTCTCATGAATAATGTAAAAACTAGTTTCAAAAGTTATTAATTGAGAATGGTTTTTATGGGTTTTTTGCATTGTTTGCGGGTCCCACTGACACGTAGCAGTCCGCGATTGGTTCGTTTTTTAATATTTTTAGACAAAAAGACCACGAGGGATCGGAAAGAGAATAGCTGAGGACCAGGCTAGGATTTGGCTTTGTGAGTATATCCTTAAAACATTACCTAAGATGCCGAAGATGATAGCCAGCAAGTGGTGACTGACCATGACGCCCATTTTTTCAGATATCGAGATGAAGGTTTTCCGGTACGGAGATTTCTAAAGGGTCTCAGTTTTGAAACCCTAAAGCTCTCGCTCCTCCTCCCCCTCTCTCTCTCTGTAAGATGCTTCTTTTTATTTCATGGTGGAAACTAATGAGTCTCAGGTGGTGTATTTATAGCTCCAAGATAACCATTATTGTCAAAATTATTTTGATTTTAATCTTAAGTTATTTGAATCGTGTAACGTGTTTAGTATAATAAAACAAAACAAAAAAGAATCTAAAAGGGAAAACGAACTCAGCCTGGTTGCATGACAAGTGGGGAAATTAGTAGGTAGCGTAGCATTTTATCATTCACTAAACTCTACTCCTTTTCTTCCACAACTTCATTTTCTTCACGCCATCTTCTTAAACTAGCTTTCAAAAATCAGATTAATACCATCGTAAATTTACAGTTTATACACGATTGATGAATTTCATGGTGACCAAAAGTCTACCCAACATCAACCAACATACATAGTGGAAATCATCACTAGATTACAATCCGATTTGTATATTTTCTTTTCATCTTATAATGTTTTAGTTCACATATGATATGAGTTGGACGATCAAACATATCCCACCTATCTGTTTGATGGACACAATAAATATAGACCTAGTTTAAAATATAAACATAGAATTTCAAGATTAATCATTGGCTAAATAGTTTCAAGTTTGCTTACAATGAATTACGGATAATTTTTTGTTTGTTTGTGAATTAGAATATGTAAAGGAGTTTAGCTGAAATTAATCAGTAAAGATCTAAAACAGCAAGAACTTTGTAGATGATGATTAGGTTAACCAACGCAATTTATAGTAAAGAAGCATCTATACGCAGAAAATGGACGCCGTTTTTCTATAAACTTATGGTATTTTTCTATAAAGCCATTCACAACTCCTGATCAGAGTTCTCTGTATATGGACTCACACGTTTTTTTTCCTTGTAAGAAAAGAAGACGATAAATCATGCATGTTTTAGGCAAAACTCCACCCGTCAAAAGGGAGCGTTGCGCGTGAGAAGATTTAAGGAGGTAATGAAACAACAAATGATGCGTTACGGGAGATGCGTAATTATTACTAATAGCATAAAAAGGAAAATCTTGTGCAAATCACGTGACCTCTCCAAATGATATCGCTGTTTCTTTTAGGGTCCGACCGGTGACAATTCTGGAAACAAAATGAATGAATAGAAAAAGAATGTAGATGAATAAAATAGTAAGAATAAAAAGAAATAATTGTTCATTCTCTGATTTAACAAGAAACAATTTTATTCTTTATTTCTCTAAAAAAAAAAAAGAATGAAATGGAATAAGAAAGACAATTTATTCATTGTGAAAGGTGATTTTTTAGGAACTTTAAGGAATACTCCCTCCGTTTCGAATTATTTGTCGTTTTAGGCTTAATTTTTTGTTACAAATTAAGTGTTGTTTTCGTTTTTCAATGCAAAATTTATTAATAGGATTATTCAATTTATTTTTCTATTGGTTGAAATATGGTTAGGTGTATAGGTAATTGTGTTTTTGTTTTGGAAATATACAAAATTATATGTTTTCTTAATATGTGTGCATAAACTCAGAACGACAAGTAATTCGAAACGGAGGGAGTACATTATTTATCATCGTTCATTGGTCACTATTCATATCCTTAGAGCATCTTTAACCTAGAGAACTTAAAAGGGGTCTCTTATTTTATTTTATTTTTTTTATTTTTTCTGATTAAAAGAAAAAAATTTAAACCAATCGCGGACCGATACGTGTTAGTGGGGTCTGCGAACAGTACAAAAGATAATTCTTATTTAAGAGTTTTATGAACCATTTATTACACTGTTCAAGGGCTCCACATGTTAGTGGGATCCGCGAACAGTGTAAAAGACCCCTTAAGAGACCCAGATAATCATACTCTTAAAGTTTGGAGAATTCACGAGTTAAATGCCATGTCATCAAATGCTGACTAGGCACTCTCTGCTTTGGTGTCGTTGGTATATTTTCTGTTTCTCAACTTCTTCTCCTGTTTTAATCCTCATTTTCAGGACTCCCATCATTTTCTCATATTTAGTTTTGTAATAAAGACAAATTTAACTGCTAAAATATAATTATCCACCAGCATTCATAGACTGATTGAATATACGTTTTCTTCTTTTGCTTGTTTCAATAAGTATGATGGAAGGAATCAGAATCTTTTGGAAAAGGAAGGAGAAAATACGAAACAATTCTGCGTTTTTCGAGGGCAAGTTAAAACAGATATTTAAAAGTATGAAGAAATGGACAAAAGAGCAGTGACGTGGTAGTAGAAAGATAACAATGATCGGGGGTTTGTTAAATCATTCTTGTTCTTATTCGTTCTTTGTTTCTCTCCCTCTCTATCTCTTTGTCCCATCTTTTTCCTAAAATATGAGAAGTGCCACATTTGTGGCTCTCCTCCACCTTAATTTGTCCATCAATAAACACTGTTATTGGACACAACTTTTGGTTTATCATTAATTTTGTTTTAGTGATTGGTGTGTAATATTTTTTATTCCATTTACGTTTTCTATAACAAAAAGGGCCTTTTCACGTATGCTCCCATGCTGCTCTTGCAAATTGCAATCACATTTCCCTAACTTCTCACTATATTGTTAATTTTCATAGGATCATGCATATATCTACATGCATTATGCTATAATCTTGAATGTTAAAATAGTTAAAAACAAGTTATATATAAAGGACATACTACGTTCACAGACATCGATTATTTCATTCAATAACATATATGGTGTTAGTGTTTCAAAAAAAAAAAAAACATATATAGTGTTCTCCCAAGCCCGATTTTTTGTTTGGGATTATTGGCTATTATACACCAAATGGAAATCGTAATTGGCGAAATACACCTCATAAGGTGTAATTAAAATCGTTTCCATTTTACCCCTACCTTGAGAAGCCGAGTTACGGGTATAGCTTCGTCAGATAGTTGTGCCTGTGTCAGAAAATAGCTCCCGAGAGAAGCAAATCTATCGAATTAATGGTTTGGGTTTTTAGACGGGATGGTTTTCCAGAAGTTCTTTAAGTATCATTATTGTGTGTTTTCGTTTACACTCTTCGTATATACACAAAATTTTTTTCGGAAAATATCATCCCTCATTAAATCCAGTGAATTTCCCAACATTAATGCTTCCTTCTCCAATTGCAACCTTTTTTTCTCAAAACTCCCTGCAACTTACAAATCTATTGAAACTATTATGCGGTGTAGTTAAATTTTTTTCCAATGGATATTAACAAACACTACCTCCCCCCGAGGATTTTTTCCGCCCGCGAGGAACCACAAGATTAAGCAGACTAAGGACATTATCGAAGCCCTAACTCCAGAAAAAATGATTTTTTTTCAAAACTCATCGTTTGCAAAGGTATTAGCGCTTGATGAGAACCCTCCTTTCTTAGGGGCGTTGGCCATTTTGTTATTGTTAGGAGGTTGAAGATTAATAAGAAGTCCGAGATCTGGATTCTATTTGCCGGTACTCCAGTTCGTTTCTCTCTTAGGAAGTTTGCCATTATAATTGGTCTAAACAGAGGCAAACTTCCCCAAATTAAGTAGGTAAAATTAAGTACCGGAAGAGGAAAAATAGGTTGAGAAAAGCTGTACGAACTTTCGTCATCTTGATTCTCTTCCATGCAACCATGTCTGGTCCATACATAATCCTTCTCCTCGCGTCCCAGCCAAAAGTCGATCACACCATCCACCCACCATGAGGGGGGGACGAGCTCCTGCCTTTGAGATGTAAGAGACCAGTGTGCTGGGTTTAGGGGAAAACCTAGGTTTAGTCTCGGTTTAAGGTTCTGCGACTACTAATCGGCTTAGATTTACCTGTTGCGATTTTAACCTGATTCGTACCTGTTTAAAGTATGCGATAGATTCCTAGCTTATATGACTTGTTTGGTAGGAACTGAGCATCTCTCCAAAGACCGTTTGGAAGTGCTGACCAAAATTTTGGATTTCTTGTATAGCGCGCTATGGTATCCTTGTCGGATGTACGAGAGACTATCCTTGTAGGGATGACTAAGTTTGTTTAGGACGTTAGAGCTCGTTTGTTGTGATCTGCAACAACGAAATAATAAGTGTTACCGTTATTTCGTTTGACTGCTTTGAGTTCCTGAGACGAGGGTTTTGTTTCGAAAGCTTTGACAAAAAGTGGTTCTTCAAGCGTTAGCGACGTCTCGTGGTGCTGAAAGTTGAGTTTTTATTATGCCGCATTTCGTGGTTGAAATGTTCGCGGGCTTGAAGAGTTGCTTGCGATAAGGCTTGTTTCGACCAAGGAATGCTTAAAGAGCATTCGGGGTTCGTTTGACGAATTGATTTTTGTTCTTGTGTTATGTGATGATTGTTTAGTTTTTACTTAGGTGTTTCCGATCGAATCTTGATTTGCTACTGTTTCAGTAAATAGGTTGCGAGATCAAGTAGTTTTGCATCGAGATTGGTGGGATTTATGGAAGCCGTATTGCGTTTTCTTATTGCTGAAAAAGTTTTAAAAATATAGAGTACAAGCTCAAATATTTTAAACTTGTGGGAATATACGACTATACGTACCCACTTCCCCCCTTTTTTAGAGAGATAGATAGCTGAACTCATCTTTTGACGAGCGGCCTACGTACCCTTTTGAGGTTCAAGCCATCTCGTAGTTCAGTTTATCACAATGCAATTGGTTAGTGATAGTATTTTTGACGTGCATTGCGTTCAAGGTTCTCTGAATCTAGACATCGTGCATGTTGGTGATTTGGTACGCTCCCGGTCGGACTACCTTTATGATTTTGTATGGTCCTTCCTAGTTTGCTCCCAGTTTTTCTGCGTTTCGTTTGGCAGTGTTTTGGAAAACGTTGCGTAGAACCAGATCACCTTCTTTGAACCTGCGATGGTACAGGATTGAGTTGTTGTACTTTGCGGCCGCGTGCTGGTAATTTTGGATTCGTATAAGTGCTTGATCTCGGCGCTTGTTGATGAGATCAAGATCGTCTAGCAGCATTGTGTTTTTCAAGTCTTCTCGCTCGGGTAGGAGTCTCCTTCATATTCCGGGGAATTTAACTTCTGTTGGAATCATGCATTTTGTCACGTTGGAATCATGTATTTTGTCCGGTGTGACCAGAGGACTCCTTCGAGTTCCTCCGCTCATCCAGGCATTTCTTAAGTTCATCCATGAGAGTTTTGTTGATGGTCTCGGTCTGGCCTTTACACTGCCGATATATAGGAGTCGACTTTGTTAATCATATTTTCCACTTCTAGAAGAATGCTTCGAATCGGGTAGAGATGAATTTGGGATCCAACATCCATTTCAATCTCGTAAGAGACTCTGTGTCTACAAATTTTTTTTTTTCAAATGAAGCTTTCGACTTGGACGTCTTTGATACTTGTGTAAAAAACTGCCTCTACCCATTTCGAGAAGAAATCTGTAAGAACTAAAAGAACCCGCTTCTGCTTTGGGTTGTGTAAGGGGCCATCGATATCCATGGACCAGCACATGAAGATATATGGAGATGAGATGGGCGAGAGAACCTCTGCGGGTTGGCGGATTGTCGGCGCATGCCTTTGGCATTTTTCACATTTTCGCGCAAATTTTTCGCAATCTCCGGTCTTTGTTGGCCAATAGTAACCATGGCGTTTAATCTTGATTGGGAGCAACCTTCCACCGCAGTGGTTTCTGCAGGATCCGGAGTGAACGACTTCCATAACTTTTCTTGCTTTATCTCCTTTCAAACATGTCATAAGTGGACAAGAGAATTTCCATTTGTAAATTTCTCCGTTTACCATGACATATCGCGCTGCCTTGGTTTTGATTTCACAAGCCGCCAATTTTTCTGTAGGTAATTTTTCGTCGACGATGTAAGCCTGAATCGTTTCCAACCATGGTTTATCGCAGCAGTATTCAGATTGCTCCAATTTTTCTCCGGGTTGGATTTTGATTTCTTTGACATCATCGTCCCGTGCTCGGATTAGGTTGGTGATAACTAGTGGTCAGATACTTAGGTGCTCAATAAATACAACTGGGATTATTCTTTTAAGACCCAGATCCGAACTTGATGTCAGGGCTGCCAGAGCGTCGACTTGGGCATTTTCCGAGAGGGGGATTCGAGTGAGGGGGAAATGATCGAAACCTTGGGCAAGATTTTGGACGAGTTTCAGATATGCATCCATCCTCTCATCCCTTGCTTCATACTCCCGCTGTATTAATTAACGACTAGCTGAGAATCGTAATAGGTGTGGATATTGCGTATTTCCAGACCATGAGCTAGTCATAACCCTGCAACGAGTGCTTCGTACTCGGCTTCGTTATTGGAGGCGTGAAAATCTAGTCGAAACGACTGCCCTAGGATTTCCTTGGTGGGCGATGTGAGACGAATTCTGATCCTTGAACCGTGTTTTGACGAAGACACGTCGACATGAAAGAGCCAAGTCGAGTTTGGTTCCTTCTTTGTCATATTCCCCGTTGGCTATTCCATTATGAAGTCTGAGAGCACTTGGGATTTTGCGCAGGTTCTTGGCCGATATTCAATATTGTATTCACTCAACTTGACTGCCCACTTGGCTAGTCTCCCCGATTGGCTTGGGGTATGAAATATTGTTCGCAAGGGGAAAGTAGTGAGGATTACGATAGTGTGGGACTGAAAATACGGTCTCAATTTCCTTGCCGATGTCACAACAGCGAATGCTAACTTTTTCATTAACGGGTATTGCGTTTCAGCGTCTAGAAACATTTTGCTTATGTAAAAAATTGGCTTTTGTTCACCGCGTTCCTCTCTGTTTAAGACACCACTTACCGCCGTTGCCGATACTACGATGTATAAAAACAGGGGTTCCCCTTCTACGGGTTTTGCGATGACTGGATGAGTGGCCAGGTAGAGTTCTAGCTGTTTGAAAGCGTTTTCGCATGCTTCGGACCACTCAAATTTTTTGTTCCCTCTTAAAGTGTCGTAGAATGGTAAGCACTTGTCTATTGACCGTGAAATGAATCGGTTGAGTGATGCAACTCTCCTGGTTAATCTCTACACTTCTTGTTTGTTTCTCGGGGAAGGCATCTTCATTAGCGCTCTAATATGTTTTGTGACAAGGTAGCCGAGGAATTCTCCTGATGCCACGGGGAACCTGCATTTTGCCGGGTTCAGTTTCATGTTTTGCATGTTTAGACTTGCGAAACATTCCTCCAGATGAGTGACGTGGGCCTGTTCATAGAGGGAGTTAACGAGCATATCATCAATGTAAACCTCCATAGTCTTTTTGAGTTGTTCGGAGAACATAGGATTGACGAGTCGTTGGTAAGTCGCGCATGCGTTCTTAAGACCAAAAGGCATTACTTTGTAGAAATATATGTTGCGGTCCGTGATGAACACAGATTTATCATGATCCGATTGTACCCTGAAAAAGCGTCCATGAAGGATAGGAGTTTGTTTCCCGCCGTTGCCTCTACTAATCGATCGATGTGCGGCAGCGGGAAGCTGTTTTTTCGATAGGCTTTATTGAAATCAGTGAAATCAATGCAAACTCTCCACTTTCCGATTTATTTTTGACCACGACAAGATTGGCAAGCCAGTTTGGGTTCTGACTTCTGTTATCCATCGTACTTTGAGGACTTCCTCACCTTCGTCGTTGACCACGGTGGCGCGCTCAGGTCTTAACTTTCGTTTTCTCTGCTTGACCGGTTTCAAAGTCAGGTTGATGTTGAGTTTGTGACATGTTATGTTAATGTCGATCCCTGGCATATCTTCTGCAGCTCAAGCGAATGTATGAAAGTTCTTTGATAGACAGGCTATGAGTTCCATCTTTAAAGGCTCGCAGAGATTAGCTCTGATTTTGATGCAGCGTTCGGGGAATGCTGCATCAAGACATACCGATATCACGGGTTCGCTAGTTGGTCATGCTTCTCTTCTAAAGTTTCGGGCTTACATAATTGCCAAAAGATCTCTTCTGAAACTTGTTCGGGGGCATCCTCGACGGAAGTCGAGCTCTTCTTCTCTTTAGGAGAAGTTTCGGCCGTTGAGCTTCTTCGTTTTAGTTCCACGGTGAAACAAACTTGTGATATTTTCTTGTCTCCCTGTATAGTTTCGATCCCGTGAGGAGTTGGAAACTTAATACACAGGTGGAATGTCTATGGAATGGTCCGCATGGAATTTAACCATGGAATCCCTACGATCGTGTTGTAAGATGTTGGGCGATCAATAACTAGAAATTCTGCGATTTTTGTTACGCTTCCAGCTTTAACTATGAGGTTAACTGAGCCGAGGGTCATGGTAGCTTCTCCCGAGAGTCCGACTAATGGGCTTGGACCTTCCTTGATTTTCGATTGGTCGATTTTCATTCTCTCGAGGGTATTCTTGAATATAATATCAGTCAAGCTTCCAGTGTCGACTAATACTCTCGCGACATTGATATTTTGGATCGTTAGCTTGACGACAAGGAGATCGTTGCGAGGTTTGGCTCGGTGGGCCTTTGGTCTTTCCTTGAAGGAGATGAAATTGCTAACTGTTAGGTCAGACATATTGTATCATAATCGTTCGGTGATTTTTGAGTAAGAGAATCCGACCCCCCCTCCTTCTAGAGCCAAACTGTGGGAACCGAAATTCACACTTTCGATTTTAGTTAATGGAGGAAAGCCAAGATTCTCGACTTTCTCTGAGGATCCAGATTATCTGCGAAAACAAACAAAATTGAAAAAGAGAAGGATAACTAAATATCGGTTGAGAATTGGACATAGGCGTTTTATTGATTGATATGAACATAGTTACAAGATTTCGCTGAAAACAGGGTTAATAGAGAATTGCTAACAAAGAAAATCGCAAAACAGAAGCGCATAAAATTTCCACGTATAAACCATTAGTCTAGCCACCTCAGTTCTAAGTTCTTCTAAGCTAACATGAATTCTCTAGGTCTTCAAGTTTCGGATCCCGGCGTTCTTTGCTTTAGCTCCCCTTATATATGTCTTCAGAGTCGGTGACCTTTTTCCTTTTTTTCCTTTGGGCTCAAGTTTATCTCTTTGCGGAAATATCCTATTTTCCCGATCTTTGTCATTATCCTTGGAAACTTGGCATTTATTCTGTCCTGCGAGTAAAAGATAAACCATAATAGTGACATTGGGCTCATTCTTGTCTAAAATCATAAGTGGGCTTTTAGTCGTATTTTTAGACCCTTTCGGACCGTTTTCGGACTTAAGCGTGTTTACGATATCTTGAGAAATCACCTTTGATACGATGCTAATTTTATGAAAGTGTCTAAATCAATCGTATAGTCGAGGCAGCTTCGTTGTTTAAGTTAACTGTTGCCGTTTATACGACTTATTGGAACTTATACGAGAAACCAAGTCTTTGCGGTTTTTATCGTAAAGTTTCAACGGTAACTCCAGTCGATATGAGATTAGAGACTGATAGGCCTGATATTTACACTATAGTTCCATGATATCAACCCTATTTAGAGTCTATTATATGTGTTTAGAGTATTTTTAGAGTATTTTCAGGTTCATGTACGTTCTGGAGAAATTTGGTGATTATGGAGCTTTTAGAGATGCAAAACTACGCAGATGTGTCAGATATTTAGCTATGAATGGATACTTTCCCAAGGTAAAATTGATATGATATTTTGACATAAGATATATCTTTGAGCTAGCTTTCTAATGCCACCGGTTTGAGGTCAATCAGCATCCTAGAGCCAAAGTTATGTCTGTTTTACTGGAGAGTAGTCTGCATGCCTCGCGAGAGAAAGCTGTCGAGAAGATGAATGAGTGTCGATCGACGGGACAGCCTTGGTATAATCGACGGTGATCCCAGAAGACAGGCCCAACTTGTTTTATCGCCGAGTTAACCCATAAACCATCACAAATAACCAAAATACCTTTGGACATCTAAAACCCTATTTATATGTTTTCTAAGCCATTGTTGACGGCTAACAACAAGAGAACAACGCAAGACTTACCAAGATTTCTTTTATTCATTGTTCTAGGGTTAGGAAAGAAGGGAGGAACTCCTTCAGAGTCCTCCTTGAACTCCTTTAGTTCTTTATATTATATATATTATATTAATCTATGATTTATGTGACAAAGATCGTGTCTAAGTAGATCTCTTGTTAGGTTTAAGGTTTATTAATGGTATTAATAGAATAGCCAAACAATAGAATTCCTAGGGTGATTATTAGATCTATCAATAGAATTGTGTTTATTGCTTGTGTTCTAGAGTAGCTAACTAGAACCCTGATCATAGGATAGTTAGACACAAACGAGAGCATGGTCTACTACCAGAATTAATTATGTTGAGCTAGGTTGCTAAAAACAAACGAGAGTTGATTTAGTTAATTTATTGAACTTATCGAATTAGGTCATAAAGATTGACTCAAGAGGCCATCGATTGACGCAGGATCATTGCCATCGATCGACGGTCATTCCGTGTCAACAAGCGAGAGCTGAGACATCAGCTTAGTCAATAGATTAGACTCGCAGCGAGAGCTGGAATCCTAGATTAGATATTGAGTTCTATGTTTAATACCCTTAGCTTCTATCCTCTATAATCCACTTGCATGAAATCCTAGATCTATCTATTTATTATTTATTGTTTACTTAATCAATTAATTATATGGTATAGTTTATTTACTGCTTATTAATCTATTTACCTAGCTTAATCGCGACTGTATTGAGTTTATTGTGTGCCCAAGCTCCATGTGGATTCGATCGCTAAATACTACAATTTGACCACTCTTGACAAGAGTAGTTTGTAGGGTTAATTTGATAGAGTTTGCATTGAAATACATAAAAACCCTCCTGTCAAAGAAAGTCCAGTCCGATCGAGGCCCGAAGAAGGAGAGCTGGTCGCCGTACGATCTGTCCCACTCGCCGTATGGCGAGATGGAGATGAGTCGTCCAACTCGCTTTATGGCGAGCTGGGTTTGAATCGTCCCGCTCGCCTATGTGGCAAGCTGGGCTCGGATCGTCAAGCTCGCCATATAGCAAGCTGGGCTTGGTTTGCCCCCTCGCCATATGGCCAGCTGGGCTCGGATAATCCTACTCGCCATATGGATAGTTGGGCTCGGTTCGCCCACTCTCTATATGGCGAGTTGGGATCGGATTTTCCCGCTCGCCATATGGCAAACTGGGCACGTTTCATCCCGCTTGCCATATGGTGAGCTGGGCACGGTTCGTCCTGCTAGCCATATGGAGATCTGGGCACGGTTCATCCCACTCGCCATATGGCAAGATGGGCTCGGACCGTCCCACTCACCATTTGGCAGGTTAGATGAAGGCAAAGCCTGTTTGATTTTTCAAAACTTTCTACTCCGATCTTTTTTTGAAATTATTTCAGGAAAGTTCTCTAAGAGTAGTGATCTTAGACGTTGATTTCGAGATTACCGTTTTTGACCCCAACAAGATTTGTAAATGAGGTCTCTTCTTTTAGCGCATGGTGGTGACGAGTAGCTCTGAGCTCTGTCCCCTGTTGGTTTGTTCCTCCAAGACTGATTATCACCTTCAAACAGATTATGTATGTGTTCTGGAGGAGGGTTTCGAGTTTGCTTTGTACTAACTCTCTCTTCAAATCTGTTGCCGTGTCTGTCGACCCTTTCATTAAAGGAGTGTTGAGGGAGGTTTGACCTGCCTTTGTAGTTGATGGTCTTCTGATCTTTTTCGGGCTTCTAAGATTTCCTGAGGTAAGTTTGTTTTCAGTACGACTCTGTTTACTGCTTGTATGAGGGGATCATATAGTTTCAAATTTTCTTTCTATCTCTTCAATACTTGGGTGTGGTTGAAGATCTTTACTCGCTTCTTTTGGCTTCCTTCTAGGGAAGTACATCCTTAGGTGCAGGAGAGAGCAACATATAGAACAATTTTTCTTTAGTCGCTCATATTCCAAGGTAATGGAGTTTATTTCACCTGAATCAAACTCTAGTATAGCTTCCTTTACCACTGGTTTTAACTTGTCAATTAGCACCCTGACTCTGGCAGATGTTTTTGGTTAGCTCATGGTTCTCGAGGGTGCCTAACTCATGACCCACCCTACAAATCATATCTTCGTGCTAGTAGTGGAGGGGGATCCCTTTGATCCTTATCCAGAAAGATATCATGGAGAGGAAGGAGGAGGAGATAATGGGTTCCCATCTCTGTAGAATGACCATCCAGTACGCAAAATGGTATATCATGTTGTCTAGAACTCTTTTGAGGCCATCTTCTCTTTCAGAGAGGAACTGAAAGCAGTTATTCTCCAGATCTGATCCTATTGCTCTTCCTTTCAGGTTCCATTTGCGTGGAGAACCGGAATGAGGGCCCAAATCCTCTGCTCATGTGGGTTGGTGAGTATACCTATGAGGGTAACAGTGTTATCTCTTATGAGTTTTGTGTTATCAAGACTTGGCGCCTTAATTCGTTTGATGGTATTCTCATCGCTTTCATTCATATGCCTCTTTCCTTTTTCAGCTTCCGTGAATCACGGTGCCATGATTTCTCCGGACCGTAATTAAGAACCAAAGCTAGCTGGTTACTGGAGGAGTTGCTCGTCCACTCCAAGTAAGCAAGTTTTCTTCTTTGTAAACGGTAGAGATGGTGTCCTGGGAGTGAAGAAACTTGGGGAGCTTTAGAACTGATGGTGTGCGGGTCTTTGTAGCTAGAGAAAATGGCAGTAGAAGGTTGCTAAGCTAGCTCAAAGTACGAATATCTTCCGTATCTGAAAGTATGGAGGCTCTCAAGTGTTGGGGGATCGGCTTGGAGGATGCTTCTTATGGTAACAGAACAGGGCTTCCGAATGGGTTGAGGGAAGGAACCAAAGGATATTTTCCAAACTTGGAAAGTAACTGAGTAGTCATTGTCCAAGTTTAACCGCTGGTCATCTGGTTGCCTCTTCTCGAACACTGTGTCTGGGAGAGTTCCTTCTCACCGAGACTCATCCAAGGTACATCTGCTACTTTCCAATCTTTCTGAAATGATTATCAAAGTAGATGTACGTGTTTAGTTGTGGGGCATTTTTTGGGTTTGTTTTTTTCTCGGTTTGAAGATAAAGATTTATGAAGAACTCAAAAGTGAGATAGTTGGATTCCTAGACCGCATAACCGTTTACTTGCTTTATTCTCTGAATCTTTCGAGAGCTCTATTTTCAGTAGGTGCTAGCTATGTCACTTGCTAGATTTGGGAATCACTCAGCTCCTGATTTAGAACAAAAAGTACACACACATACAATGTCTTTTTAGATTTGAAAAATAAAGTAAAGAGCTAGGACAGAGTTCTCACAATACAAGACTTCTTCTTACCTATTTTTCTGAAATCGTCTTCCTCGCTAGTTTTTAAAATACAAAATGCACCTAGAGATGTCAGAATGAAGTCACAAATACTTTTAAAAATAATGATCATAAGTGTTTGACAAAAAAATTCTCAGACTTCCATGTTAAAACTTACAACTTTTTAACATCGATTAGAAAGGAGGAAAAGACGAAGAATCAAGCTCGAGCCATAGGTTTTACCCCTTCCTATGAGCAGATACGATAGTTTTCCGAGGATTAAGTTTGGGGAAATATGACGGCAAGATTTCATCGATCACTTTGTTGTTCCGGCGAGGATGACTCGGCTGATCTTCTTTCCGAGATAGTTGTCCTCTATTGCGTTCCTTCTGTATTAACTTCTGAAAGAACCCTGGCATAATTTCTTGTCTGAGAAATTAGGTTTTTGTTACACTAATTTTTTTTTTTAATAGTTTGTAGGGAAAACACGACTAGGTGGCGATTATATCATTAATAACATGATATTAGTTAGATATATAAATTGTTATGATATATTTCAATTTTAATAAGACCATTGTAAAACTTAAAACACAACCTTTTATCAGTATATAAAAATAAGACTCTAATTTAATAGATTAGATTTATATATTTTGTAAATAAACTAATGATCATTTTCAATCAAGGTTTGCATCATTAACTCTATATGAGAATCAACTAAAAACATCATTTTTTCCAAACTCCAATGTCTTCTAGAAAAGAATGGTCGCTTATTAGAGAACTGAGAGAACATACCTAAAGTAGATGATTTACAGAGTTATGATGGGAACCGTCTTGTGGATGTTAATGTCAAATACAATCAAGAAGAACAAAGAAAGGAACAACAAAGATTACTTTCTATGATTACCGATGAGCAAAGAGTTGTTTATGAAGAGATATTTGATGTTGTTATTCACAATAAAGGTGGTGTGTTCTTTTTGTCTGGTTTTGGAGGAACTCGCAAAACTTTTATTTTGAGCATACTTCTATTGCTATTCGTGGATTAGGTAAATTGTTTTCAGTATTGCCTAGTGGAATCGCTGATCTCTTATTAGAAGATCGACGTACTGGTCATTCTAGGTTTAGTATCCCAATCAATCCACTTCTTGCAGCATTCCTCCTGGATCATATCTTGCAAAGTTAATGCAATTGGCCAATTTTGATTGTGTGGGAATAAGCATCTATGATGGGTAGACAATGTTTTGAAAACTTGATAGGAAACTATGAGATATTATTATATCAAAAGAGCATAAACCATTTGGTGGAAAAGTTATTGTATTCGGAGGTGATTTTCGTCAAACTTTAGTGACTATTATTCCTTACGTTGGTCAAAAGAAAATTGTATTGTCTGCTCTGAATTCATTTTATCTTTGGGATCATTGCAAAGTGTTGAAACTAACGAAGAACATGAGATTCTTTTCAGGTCATACCGAACTAGAATTTGTAGAACTTAGGTTATTCTCAGAGTGGATACTTGCAGTTGAAGATGGAAACATCAACAATCCAAATGATGGGATTGTGGATATTGATATTCCAGATGGTCTTCTTATCAAACAACGTTACGACCAATTTACTATGGTTGTTGATGTTAATTGGTCGTAAAGTTTGACACTCATTATCATTTATACTACGACGACATATTACAAATATTTAACAACAGCATATTACGACCCTTTTACGGCCTCTTATACAGAAGTAACATTACGTCCAGTTTACGATAAATTATGTTACGACAAAATAACAACAGATATGATACATCGTAAAGTTACAACGAAATATGCGTTACAACACACATTTTACAATGATTTACATATCTTCGTTAGTTCAGTGTAATTGGTGATGAACGACGAAATAACGACCATATATGTCATCGTTATGCGTCTGTTTTTTGTAGTGGTAGTTTGTAGTTTAATTTTATATTGTTATATAGTAGCGATTTATGATTTATGAAACTGTTTGTTAATTTAGTAGTTGATATATTGAATCCATGTAAACAACACCTTACAAGGAAGACGTCCATAAGAAAACAAACACAAATACCAGTTAGAGCAATCCACAAAGGTGAATGAATCGCTGGAAGGTTCCACCTTCAGACTCAGCTGCTATGCCATGGCTCTGGGTATGATGCTGATTGAAGAGTCGGTGTTGCAGAGTGCATTGGGGTATCATGCCCCTTGATCATGCAAGGAATCACAAACTTCCCTGGATCACTCTTCTTCTTTAATATGATTATCTACTTCATCTTCTCTCTGAGATGATGGAACATTCTCTCTATGTCCTTTTCAGTCTCTTTGCTTTCCATGAAAAACATCAAAAGTCTGTAAGTATAATAAGCTTCAGCAAATGGTGTATCTAAAAAGATTTTAAGAATTCTTTTGGTAAAGCTTTCCATCTCCTGCTCATTAGCCTCTCTCTCTTAGATGCTTAGGAACTTTCTTCTTTCTCGTAGATCGTTCCTTAGTTGCCTCCTCAATGATCATAGGTTTTGGTGCATCTCCAGGTTGCTGAATGGTGTTGATTATAGGCTCTATGGTCGTATGATATGAGCGTTGAAATATATTCAGTTTTGCTACATCAATGCTTGGTAACCGCACTCGATTGGTCATAGGTGGGTGTCAATCGGTGCTAGGCTTTGGGTGTCGATCGTTGCATGCTTGTTGCTGTCAATCGATGCCTGCTTCCTGGTGTCGATCAATGTCTTTCATTTTCACACGGTATAGCTTAGGGAGATATGGTTGTTGAGCCGTGATTCTTCGTGCGTCATGATCCTCACTGTCTCGAACGAGCTGACTGATTCAATACATGTTGTCGATCAGAACTCCTCTGGTGGTGTCAATCGTTGCTCTTCTGGTGGTGTCGATTGACACCAATGAGAATTGCCGAAAATGATGGAGCTCTCAACTTGAAAATCTCCCTCTTGAATCTTCTCATGCTTCACCACTTGCCAGAAATCATCATCTATGATGGTACTCATGTGGTGCTTATGTCTAGCCTCTCCTTTTCCCTTTATTAATGCTTCTTGCTTCTTCACAGCCTCACTAGTCTGGGCCACATGAGTCTCCAACTTCTTCACATGGTGCTAAGAGCTTCAAACTTCTCATTCAGATGGGTGTATACATCATCTATTTTCCCATTGAAGTCCTCAGCTTCTGCTGACCCTCAATAACACTGTCAATCAAAGCTTCAATCTTGCTGTCTTTAGTTGTTGGTGGAGGATTCTGAAAGAGGAGGTCCCATAGTTCATGTTTTTGTTGTTGTAGAGTTTTTGGTACTGCGAACTCTGGTTGTAATTACTCCTTTGACCAGTTCCATAAGAGTTTATGTTTCCTCCAATGTAGTTCACATCTTCGTTGTCCCTCTTTTCACTAGCAGACTCTCTATCTTCCACATCCTCTACGAAACTAACTTGCTTCTTGAGAAACTTATGAACACTGTCCAGCTTTGCCGTAACTTCTTCTTTATGCTCCTTGCTCAATGAAGAAGCCGATTTCTTCCTCTCACAGACAATGTTCTTGGTGATGTTGCTAGATGCCATGTTATAAATAAGTCTAGTAGCTTCTTCTAGACTCCGAGTACTGAAGTTTCTCTCACTAGTTGTGTCTAGAGCCAACTGATAGGATAGATCGATCCTATCAGTTGCACCTCATTGAATCCATGGTGTGGACAATCCCTCCAGTAAGATTTAAATCTGATCCAGAAGCTTTTGAAAGACTCTATAGGCTAATGTGTAAATGTAGCAATCATGCTCCTTAAATCCTCAGCTCTAGCATCATCAAAGAAATTATGCAGAAAGGCGTTCTTGATGTCTGTCCAGGATGTAAGAGATCCTAATGATATCTGCTTAGGCCAATATGAAGCATCTCCAACAAGTGAGAACTTGAAGAGCTTGTAGAGAAGGTAGTCCGCAGGGACTCCATTGGCTTTTATATCAGACAGTATATCCTAGAACCGTTCGAGATGGTCCATGAGATGCTTATGTGGTTGACCATGATAAGGTATATGTGCCACAAGGGTGAAATAAGAAGGCTTCAGCTCGAAATCGTTCCTCTTGAAAGCTGGAGGACGAATAACAGATATCTTGGCATAGAATATATCTGAATGGTTGTAATCAGCCAAAGTTTTGGGTCGAGCAGCCTGGACTTCTCCTCAGCTACAGCCTGAGCATTGGCTGCAGCATTAGCAGCTTGTCGAACATCTGCTTCAGGATCAGGGATTACAGTCCCATGATCATCAAGTCTCTGGCCGGCTGCATTACACATATGACCTTCAGGGTCATGTTGGTCTCCATTCTCATCTCGAACAAGCACTAGAATCACAACCATGTTGTCTGATCGCTGGTTGGTGTCGATTGTTGCTCGCTCGCAGGAAGTGTCGACCAATGAAGATGATATGGTGTCGATCGATGCTATTCGCTTTCTGTGTAGATGGTACACTACAGAAGTGTGGGTCTGAGAATAACAGATTCGTTTCCTTGTTGCTTATGGTATTGATGGGCATGCACCTGAAAACAAAGAAAGATAATTTTTATAAATAACTAAAACAGAAAGTAAACCTAGACTAAACCTATAAATTAAGTCTAATGGAGAATCCAATTCTCCCCGGCAACGGCGTCAAATTTTGATATCACTCAAGTTACCCTAGAGCGACTCTATTCTTTCAAATAAAAGGTTTCAGTTGCAGTATTTAGGGATCAAATCCATAACGAGCGTAAGCACACAATAAAATCAACAATTAAGATCAAGCTAGATAAATAGATTATAAAGGAGTAAACAGTAGACGGATTGGTTTGTAAACAATGAGATGAAATAGCTAAACTTAGAATTTCAAGCAATCTGGAATATAAAGATATAAAAGCTAAGTATGTTGTGTAAATGATAATCCTAGAACTCAAACTCTAATGTAAAGATATCAAGTTTTCGCTGCGAGTCTAATAAATTGTCTAAGTCCAGTGTTCCATCTCTTTGCTTGTGAACACGGAGTGAGTGTCGATCGATGCTACTTTTCTAGTGTCGATCGACACTAACTTAAGTCGGTTTTATAGTCCTATTCGATAAGTTCACTAACATTCCTAGATCATCTATCACATGTATCTAGCAACCTAGCTCAAAAGAATCAATTCAGGAAGAGAACTTACTGTCTTAGTTGTCTACAGTCTTAAGTTCATGGTTCTAGTTAGTTACTCTAGAACATAAGTAGTAAGAACAATTCTAAGGAATGATATCTTATAAATTCACTCTAGCAATTCTATAGTTTTGGCTAATCCATCAAAACCCTAATAAACCTTAAATCTAGCAAAATGAACTACTTAGACATTGCAGAATAAATAATATCACAAGT
This sequence comes from Sinapis alba, assembly GCA_012274485.2. NCBI lineage: Eukaryota > Viridiplantae > Streptophyta > Magnoliopsida > Brassicales > Brassicaceae > Sinapis > Sinapis alba. The sequence continues at coordinate 349,948 of MU105646.1, read as the reverse complement.
CTGAATAGAATGCATAGAATATAATATAGTTAAGAAATCAATGGAGTTCTAATACAAGCTCTGAAGGAGTCTTGGATCTTCTCTCCAAATCTACTAAAACCCTAAAAAATTTTGATGTGAATAATAGAAAGTAAAAGCGTGTTATGTTGGCCAAACAATGGCAAACACTATAAATATTAAGTCGGCCAGGGGTAGTCTTGTAATTATGTGGATCTTTTGGGCTTATGTCGGCTTGTCTTGAGTCAGGCCTGTCTCTCTCTGGTGTAGATCGGTGCCAAGGTGGCAGTATCGATCACACTTTCCTCTCTTCTCGACTTTGACTTCTTCAGCTACAGGTGTCTTCTCGTTTTAGCTCCAAAATGCTTCATAATCACCACACTGCTTCGGAACATGTCTGAACCTGTAAAGAAATCTAAAACAGATTTCAAACACATATAATAGACTCTAAAAAGGACTTATGATATGGCTAAAAACAGGTAAATTTCATAGCATATCAACAGACGATTAGATATAGTTGGATGCATTGGTGTTATTGGGTGCTTTATTCTGATTTTATTTGATTTTAGAGTGAGTAGAGTTGTACTTAGCATATGTTGCTATGAGATATTGGTGGTGGCACGCCATTATCGGAAATGGAAAAAACAGGGTAATATAATTTGGTTTCAGAGCGGGTTTCATCTCCACCTTGACCCAGGATGGCGATTAGGAGATTTGGTTTTCAACGTTTTCAAAAATGGGATTGGAGGATTTTAAATATAAAAATAAAATAGCACATTTATGTCTAGTACTTACTAAATCAACTGTTTATTTTTATGCCGATGAATAAAATCATCGTCATTCGTTCTCCGATTAACAGTTCAGCTAGATGTTCAAAAGGTTGATGATATCAAAGTTTGACAGATTTCTCAAGTGTATCAATTTCGTCAGGCGTTATTCAAAGATTGTCCAGGAGTGGATATGTGAAATTTATGTCACCGTCCAAACTTCAAGCCATCGCTCCAAGATTTGTTGATGCAGGAGTTTATGAAAGATATGACCCGATAGACGGTTTGTGTTTGTCGATATTGTTATTTTTTGTTTGAGTATGTTGACTATTATGGAGGCATGCTTAGTTTGTAAATTCGTGGAGTATCGCTTTTGGTTTGGGGTGCGACAGCTTGCATTGTATTGATATTGGAGTTATGTATAGTTTTGTGAGTCATATTGGGTAGTGGTGATCGTTTCAGAGTGTGTACAAGTTAAGCAGATTTAGACAGTCAGCATTGAGAGGTTGGGAGCTATCTGTGCTCATTGGGATGTACATGTCATACTCAGAAGATTTAAGTTCATTGGAGAATTTTCAGTGAAGCAATAGGACAAGATAACATGAATTGATTGGTTATGACAACATTGAGTGGTATTGTATTGTCGAGGGAAAGTTGCATAGCATATAACTGGAAGGAAATGACACATTCGCAGATATTTAGACAAGACAAAAGAACTATGTTTCTCCATGTGCATGCTGTAAAGGTCGTGGAGAGAGGATCTGAGAGATACTTTTGGTTGACCATAATGATGGTTAAGGATGATGGAGAGTAAGAACTGTGAGTTATACTAGTGGTTACAGAGTATGAGGACATGTTTAGACCTTAAAGGGGCTGACCGCAAGCAAGAGGATGTGCACTTACTATTGAGTTGGAACCAGAGTCGACACGGGAGTCACGAGCAACGCACTGGTAAATGCCAACAGTGAAAGAAATTGGTTGAAAATGCAGCTGTAGGATCTGACAAACAAAGGGTTTATTAGGCCAAGTATTTCACCATGGGAAGGAGATTCATATTCTTACCAATCATAAACTTATGTATATTTTCACTCTAGAGAATTTCAGGTTGAGGCATCGCATATGAATATAGCTGTATGGAGACTATCACCTTGAGATCACATACCATTCTGGTTGCACCAACCAGGTGACAAGACGAGTCACTAAGTCTACTCGTTTTCACCCAATTTAAAAGACTGACAGAGCAGAACGTATACAATAGAAATACATTTGTGAGACCACATAATGCCTATCAGTATTTTATCAGATCATGATCCAAAATTTATATATACATTTTGGCGAGTCTTTTAAAATAAGCTTGAGACAAAGGTTCACATGAGCCAACAACATACAATCAGAGTGGACTATTCTGAGGATATGATCATAGATTTTATGTTGGATTTCAAAGGAAATTGGGGGAAATATCTACCACTAGCAGAATTACTTATAATAAACAAATACCATTTGAGCATTGAGATGACACCATATAAGTCTCTTTATGGTAGAGGTATTACACACCACTATGTTGGACCCAAGTGGGGGAGCATCAAGACATATGCCATCAAAGATTCAAGGGACATGAAAGAAAATGAAAATGTTCAAGCTCCGGCTAATGGAAGCTCATGGGAGTTTTTTTTTTAAAGTTATCCAACTAAACTCCAGAGCAAACTAAAATTTAAGGTGAACATCTTAATGTACCTGAAAATGAGGATATTTCATGTAGGAACTAAGATTTGAAAGCTAAAGAAGCTTAAGCTGGGATACATGGAACTGTATCCAATTGTCAAGAGGATTAGAGCATTGGCATATTGTTTGGATTTATCGTCAAATTTATAAGACTTTCTTGAATGTATTCATATATCAGTTTTGAGAAAAGATGCCAGAGTTCATTTTCTCCAGCTGCCAAGTGATCTCCGATAGAATTTTGTTTGCACTTACAAAAAAGAAAAAAGAAAGAAAGAATCAATAGAAGTTGTGGAACGACAAGAAATATAATTTCAAAGGAAATTTTGAAAATAGTATTTATTTGTTGGAAAGAGACATAATTCAAGAGAACACCAGAGAAGCCGAGACTCAGTTGAAGATAAGCTATCCAAATTTTTTGAAGTTATAACCGAGTACACGGATCAAATTTGAATTCGAGAACGAATTTCACTTATGTGGGGGAGAATTGTAACGATCCGGTCTAAAGAAACCAGTTTGTTTCTTTAATTATAATTATTTCTTCTAAACCAAGTATTGTTTAATTTAATTCTTATTATTAACCTAACCGAGCCACTAATTTCCCTTTTCCCTAACGTGTATACATTTTTATGTAATTATCGCCTTCACCAAAAATCATCACCGCCTCCACCATAAAGAATAGTCTTCTTCATTCCCCTTCATGTGTCGCTTGGTAGAGACGAGACACAACCCCATACCTCATTGAGTGACTCCAATGTTACTCATCCCTCTTTTTCTTCATTTTACTTGAGACAGATGAGTACATATATTTGGATGAATTGGTGATATTGGGTGTTTTATTTGGATTTTATTCAGGTAGGGTGAGTGGAGTTGTATTTATGAGATGTTGTTATGAGATGTTGTTGGTGGCACGCCGTTCTCGGGAGTGAAAGAGACGGCTATTTCAGAATGATTGGTGTGGTGTTAGTGGCACTAAAATTAAACCCAGAGGACATATATGGACCACATAAACTTTCATATTTATCGATTTAAATTGTTACAAAATAATGAGGTGGCTATTTTTTTTCCCTAATGAGGTGTTATCTGATTTTAGTTCTGGAATATACAAATTACTTAGGATCGAATAGAGAAAATTAAATTAATCTAAACACCTCAAACCCAACAACTTCTCGTGTCATGTACCATGGTGGAACAAGCACGTAGACGATGTGGTTCGGGTCTCGGACCTCCTGCAAATCACCTAGGAATGCACTGGCTTGCTGGAGAATACGAAGTCGTTTAGATTTTTTTTGTCTCTCCTCTTTTTCTCTTCGAATTTTGTGTTGTAATAGTCTAACGACCTTTGATCCAAACCTTTATACATGGGTTTCATTTGTCTTGGCCCATTAGAGCTGTAAATCGTCGAGCCCATAACGAACATAACTCTTGGGGCTTTTTGGTTTATATTAGCCAATATACTCCACCAATATCTGAACCAAAAGCTCCCCATTTCAGACAAACACCTGAAATCCTAGCGAAGCTCTGCAAAACTCTCTCCAGCTTCTCTCCTTCACCTCACTGCCTCTCTTCCAGTTCTCATCATCTCCTCTGATGAATCAAACCAAAAACCACTCCACCTTGAAGAAACCCTCTTCAACTCTCTGCAGAATAACAAACTCAGAACTCAAACCGACAAGCTTTTTTGACTTTTCCTCCGTTCTTCCAGCCTCTAACAAAGAACAGAAACACAACGATGACAAAGAAAGACCTCCAACCAGCTCAAAACTGCAACTGACTCTTCAGGTAAATCACTAATCCCGATTAAACTTTAGATCCAACTCCGATCATTTGATGCATGTTGGTATTCTTCACTTTTATCAGTAGCTATGTAACCGACCTTAGTTACTAACCCACTATCTACGTACTCTCTTTTTGCTGCGAGATACAAAAATATCAAAGTAACTCACAGCGGAGAACCTGAACCGCTCTGTCAAGAACTTTGATGGACACCAAGGCTGTCTCCAGTGTTCTTCCATGTATTGAATTAGTTAGAATATCCACTAGGTTGAGCATAGTATGAACCTTCACAACTGATAAACTCACGTCTGCTACAACATCCCCAATGAAATTGTATTTTATGTGAATGCGCTTAGTCCTTTCGTGATAGCCTCCGTTCTTAGCTAGAAATATTACATACTGTGAATCACAATTAATTTGAATTGCTCACTGATTATATCTAGGTCTTCGCACAACCCTTTTAGAGATAATGATTTTTTAGCTAACTCTGTTAATGCCATGTACTCTGATTATATAGTTGATAATGCCACTATAGGTTGGAGCTCCGATCTCCAACTAATTGTATTACTGCCAACTTGAAATAAGTACCATGTAACTGATCTCCTTCTGTCGAGATCAGTTGCATAATATGCATCACAATAAGCTTCCACACTGAATCCATTTATTTTCTTAAACAATAAACCAAAACACGTAGTTCCTCAAACGTATCACATGATCCACTTCACTACTTCCCAATTATCTATGTTTTGATTTTCCATGAACCTACTAACAACTCCCATGGCGTGAGAAATGTCTGGACGAGATCTAACCATGGTGTACATCAAACTGCCGAATGCACTAGCATAAGGAATATCAACCATAAATCATGCATCTTCCTCTGTTTCCTTCTCATTCAAACTCTTCAATCCGAATTGAGATCCCAAAGGTGTGGTGACTGGTTTACAGTCACTCATGTTGAAAGTTGAAAGTAACTTTTCCATGTACTTTCTTTGACACAGTTTTAATGTTCATTCTTTCTTGTTTCTTAGAATATATATTCCTAGGATCCTCGTAGCAGCTCTCAAATCTTTCATTTCAAATTTCCTGCTAAGATTATCTTTCATTTCAAATGTACCACCTCCATATTTTTGGAGACCAACAGTATGTCATCAACGATGAGAAGATAAACCCTTAATGATGCTTCAGAGCCAGTGATATAAGCACACAAATCATAAGGACTCTGCATGAACCCTTGTTTCTTCATAAAACCATCAAATCATTTGTTCAATTATCTAGGTTAATGTTTGAGCCCATACAATGATTTTTTCAATAAGCAGACTATGTCCTTCTTCCCCTTAACTTTGAATCCTTCTAGTTGTTCCATGTAAATCTCTTCCTCTAAAGTTCTATTTAGGAATGTTGTTTTAACATCTAGCTGCTCTAGACATAAGTCTTCATTTATTACGAGAGACCAGATAAACCTGATAGAAATGCTTAACCACTGGAGAAAAAACTCGTTGTAGTCAATACCTTCAACCTGAGAGAAACACTTTGCTACAGTTTTGGCCTTGAACCTTGGCTTCTTAAATCTTAGAATACACAACTTTTTTTTATACACCACTTACATCATATCGCTCTCTTCTTGTCTGGTCTTCTCACAATATCCAAGGTTTCATTTCTGTCTAAGGAATCCATTTCTTCTTAACTAGCTGAATTCCACTCATCTTTGTCATTAGATCTCATCGCTTCTTGATAGGTTCTTGGTTCATAAACATCAATATCATGTGTTACTGAAAGAATATAAGCCACAACATCATAGTCACAAATTTCAACAACATTTTGCTCTCTCTAGCTTCATGTCCCTTGCAGAGATGTAATTATCCAGATCATATTATTCCTCATTATCAGAATCATTTCCAGTTCCTACTTCCTGCCCAATCAATTATTCCTCTGAGTCTGACACTGCTCCACCTGAAACTGAATCCTCTCATGAGGAACCTGAAGTAAATGCTTATGAATCGTGTTTATCCTTAGAAGACCTCTGATCAAATTTGGACTGAAAGATACTCGTTTCTTCATTTCTTCAATAATAGATTTTCCTTTATCTTGATGAACAACACCATATCGTCCTCTCGACTGAGAAACTCCCAAAGAATCTTTGAAAACTTCTTCATGAAATATGACATTTCTGCTAATTGTGCACTTATTTTCCTCTGGTATCCCCACTTTGGGGCCTAAAGTTCCTTGGGATAACCTACGAAGTAACCCTTGACTACATGTGGATTCATATTTGCCTTTACTGAATGAACATAATCTGATGAACCAAATCTCCTCAAATGCTTAATTCTTGGTTTGTATCTGTCTATAGTTCTTCTAGAATCATGTAGTCAATTGCTGAGATTAGGGGACTATTTATCATATACATCGATGTTGATGCCGTTTCTGTCCAATTTTTTTTTATTTTATTCCACTTTCTTATAACATACTGATACACTAAGAACTGTGTCTTTTCTACTGTAAGCTAACAGTGTAGATGTTGTATTTGAGATTCAACTCCAGAAGATCATTCTTACACTTTGTTTCTATGGGTTCGATATTAAGCTAAGACAAATCAATGAGTTTTAAAATAAGAAAATAATACAAAGATAGTTTGGTTTCAGATTATAAAAGAGCTAGGTTCAGGGTGATTCATCGGGATACTTAGGATCATATGAGCCACACAACTATTTAGGGAAAACATATGAGCCAATCTCGAACTTGAACAACTAGATTAGATAAACCCACTGTCTTGGTGTCTATCCATTTGTCAAGCAATCCTAATACTTAAATTTTCCTTTGGATTAGAGAATGATGACAAGCATTAAGATTTGATTCAATTGTTTCATGATTTGCCTTAACATCAACTTTTGGTTGCTAAGGACAAATCGCCTATCTATGCAATTTTAGCAGTCTAAACACTTTTGATGGATAGGTTTAACCTAGACACATATGCTAAATAGACAGTTTAACACATGCATTAAGATCAACAATAGATAGAGATTCAAGGAATAACAAACCTATTTGTGTCTAGCTCATTGATCCATGATCTCTAACACCCTAAACCTAACAAATCAACTACTCAATCATTGTCACATAATTCACAGAGAAAACATATGAAGAAGACATGATAAACTATTGCAATAAAATAACAAGGGTTCATGATTCTTATCAAGAGTATGGAGATCCTTCTCAAGAGTATGGAGATCCTTCTCTCTTCAATCTCACAAAAGTCTCAATATATCTTTCTCTCTCAAAATCTCTTTGTGAAAAAATAGTGTAGTCCCATAAGAATAATAGAAAACAATGTTTTTGAAGGTATGTGACGGCCAAGAGGAAAAAGGAAGATCCTTAGGTAAAATCCTGAAATATTAGAAACTTCCTTAAATATATCTGCCGCTGGAGCAGGCATCCGGGTGCTCTTCTCGGAGCAGGCATCCGGGTGCTCTTCTCCCCTTGAGATCACCCACCAGGCTGCTTTGTTCGGCTGCTCCGCATGAAAATTATTCAATTTGTACAATTTATGCCTCTTTTGCTCCAAGTGATTCATCTTCCATTAAAGCCAACTTCATACTTTTAATGACTCGAAAAAGACTAGAAAAGCTTGATAAAGATTCAAAAACTTTATAAAACATTGTAAGAATGTGCAAAAAAATACCATACATCAATTCCCCTAGATTTAGATCATTGTTTGTCCTCAAACAAAGTCAGAACCTATAGAATGGAAGAAAGCGTTGAAACAAGGGAACCCACTTATCTTTCAGAACACCACTTTCACCTCAACCAGTTGTAAGCCACATCAATTAGTACCAACCTTAGAAGGTACTCCATGTATTCAACCTCTACTTAACAACCTAACCATTTTCAGCCCATAACTCACAAGAGATATCAAAATTCACCACTACTAGCTTGATTTAAGAAATTAAGGTGCAGTCTCATCAAGGAAGTATCGATCATAAGACACATGGACTCTTACCCAATCAGATTTCTGATCACCCAAGCGATCTTACTCTAGTTCATTTCTTCTCTCTTTTCTCACTTCTCTGAATCGATTTTTTTTTTTTTTTTTGCAAAGTGCAGGCGAATAATGTGGTTATAGGAAATTTTCCTACCCCTCGCTTCCAGCCTTGTGTGATCATTCCATTCGAAGTAAAAAAATGGGTTCATAAGAAATTTTCCAACCCTTTACTCTACAGGAAATCATCTCAATCTTTTTTTTTTCTTTTTTTTGTAGATGCTGAAGGGAAGAGAGAAGGGAATCATACTCACACAGATATGCTTTTCAGACCTGAACGAGGAATCCAATCCAGTGGATCCCAATCCCCAAGATAAAATAATCAAGTAGTTTATGTTGGAGACCAGTTTTGGATCCTTCATAAACCCTCACAAGAATGGATGTTATTGGTAGATCAATCCATTTTGGCTTTTCAATGTTGTACAGTCTGCAACCAATAGCTGAAAGAATGATCAATGTGGCATCAATTAGATGTTTTCTTCCAAGGAAAGATCCTTATTCCCAACAAATAAAACTGACTCAAAAGAAAAACAAAAGAAATAAACGAGTTCGTAAACGATGAGGACCCTCCCCCAGATTTATTTCACAACGTCTTGGTGTGAAAATAAATCAGAGAGAATGAAAGTGACCTTACGAGAGAACTTGTAGTTTTTTCAAAGTCTTTCACAAAAAAGTATATACATATCATAGCATCATTTCTACAGATTCTAGACTTAAACAAGACGGGGATTGGTGATATAGTGGGATGACTTAAATCATATGAAGAGTGTATACTTGATGATGTTAGTCAATATGACACACAAGGAAACTTGCTGTCCATGAAAACAGAAATAAAGAAAAGAAGGACAACCCCAAAATTGTGTGATACCGCTGCGATAAACCGGGACACTTTGCGTCAGTTTGCCCCGATAAAACAAAGATTCCAAGAATTAAAAAAAAAAACTGAAACTGAGGAAGCAGACGCAGCACTATATATGCATGAGATTGTGTTTCTTAATGAAGAAAATCTAATGCCAACGAATGAGACGGATACAGCAAAAGATGGAATTTGGTATTTAGAAAATGGTGCAAACAATTATATGTCTGGTGTAAAATCATTTTTCTCATAGTTAAATGAAAATATAAAAGGTAAAGTAAAATTCGGAGATGGATCTTGTGTCGACAGTAGTAGAAAATGATCAATCCTTTTTGAAACAAAAACTGGATAACATAAACTCTTAACCGACATCTACTGCATTTCTGGTTTAAAGAGTAACAGCCTAAGTCTAGGACAAGCTACCAAATATGGATGTGACGTTAGAATGAGACTTGACTATCCAACATTACATAATCCTAGAAGAAGACTCCTAGTAATGGTACTGAGATCTCCTAATGGTACTGGAAAACCAACTTGTGTATATTCAAGAATAGAAGAAGAAACATGGAAGTGGCATGCAAGACTCGGTCATATAAGCTTTCAAAATATCAAGATGATGTCATCACTTAAGATGGTTCACGGTTTACCAAAGATAAAACTCGAAAAAGAGCTTTGTAAGTCAAGTCTGGTTGGAAAACAAGCACGTAAGACCATCTCCATCAGGGGTTCTTAGGGAGGGGTTCTTAGCGGGATTTAAGAACCCCTCCCTAAGAACCCCTCAATGGACATGCTCTAAGGTCTTCCCAAAAGCAACACAATTCCAGTCACCACACCTTCATGAAATAAGTATATCTTTGTAATCATTGATGACTACACAAGATCTATGTGGACATTTTTATTAAAAGAAAAGGGTGAAGCATTTGGAAAATTCAAGGCATTTAAAGGACTAGTAGATAGAGGTGGAGAGTTCACTTCAACAGGTTTTCAAATATTATGTGATCAGAGTGGAATCAAACGGCATTTAAAGGCTTCTTAAACACCACAACAAAATGGTGTAGTTGGAAGAAAAAATCATGCACTACTAGAGATGTCTAAGAGTATTATTAAAGCAATGAAGGTACCAAACTTCATTTTGGGAGAGGTAATTCAGCACTCAGCGTACGTGATCAACCGTGTTCCCACAAGAGCACTGAAGAACCAAACATCTTATGTTAAAGAACAAGAAACCTAGTCTCGGTCATCTTAGAGTCTTTGGTTGTCTTTCTCATGCCAATGTCGAATCAGAACATCTAAATAAGCTTGATGATCATTCTCAAGCACTTGTACACCTCATGATAGAACCAAGATCCAAGGGATACAAGCTATATAAACCCACAACTAGAAGAATCACTGTAAGTCGAGATGTGTTTTTCAATGAAAAAAAAACTAGTTGGAATTGGAAGGGATATGATGGTGACAATTCAGGTATGTTCAATATGACGTGGGGGAGATGTTATAGATGAAGGCTTTGGACCGTTTACAGATGGAAATCCTCAAGATAAGAACAATATGGAAGATAACACTCATACACTCCAATACCAAGAAGAAGCTGAAATCGCATCAGATATAAATGAAGAGCTAAACACAACTTGATCAACCACAACTAAGGAGATAAGGTAGAAAAGTAAAACATCATGATTATCTGAATGACTATGTTCTTCAAGGTGATATAGAGTGTGAGTTTCTTCTATAATATGTTAATGATGAACCTCTAATCTATGAAGAAGCAAAAACCTCTATCGAATGGACAATGGCGTGTCTTGATGAGATTGATTCAATCAACAAAGCCGAGACGCGGATCTTAGTTGAAAATCTAGTGGGAGTAAAAGTAACTGGTCTCAAGTAGGTTTTTAAAATCAAAAGAAATGGAGATGGATCGATCAACAAGTTTAAAGCAAGACTAGTTGCAAAAGGGTATGTACAAATAGTTGGAATCAAATTTGATGATGCGTTCGCAGCGGTAGCACAAATTGAAAAGATTAGATTACTTGTGGGTTTACCTGCTCTCATGGATGGAAAATTCATCACCTTGTTGTCAAAACGACATTCTTAGATGGTGAACTAAATGAAGATGTATATGTGTCTTAGCCTGAACGATTTGAAAAGAAGGGAGAAAGAACACAAGGTTTTCAAACTCTCAAAAGCACTATATGTCTTGCGGCAAGCCCCTCAAGCATGTAACTTCAAAAAATGTTCTAAACAAGGTCTGTGTATCGCAAGAAAGAAGGAAAAAAATTACTTATAGTAGTTGTGTACGTTGACGATCTTTCGTTACTGGAAACACACTTGAAATCATCAAGGAATCAAGGTTGGAATGGCATCAAAATTCTAGATGTCAGATAGTGGAAAGCTTACCTACTATCTTGGTATAGAAGTTGATCAAAGCAATAATGGAATCACGATCAAGCAAGAAGCCTATGCACATCAGATTCTAAAAGAAGATGGCTTAGACACTTGCAATCCCACTTGTGTACCAATGGAGTGGTTTAAAATTGTCGAGAGCACAAGAAGAAGAACCAGAAGTATATGCTATGATATATCGAAGAAGAATTGGTTGCTTAAAGTATGTTCTACATACAAGACCAGATCTTGCCTTCTCAGTTGAAGTAACAAGTAGATACATGCATAATCCAAGAGAGTCATACAACATGGCTTTAAAGAGAATCCTACGGTATTTACAAGGAACATTATCACATGGTCTAACATTCAATCATGATGGACCAAAGATAATTGTTGGCTATAGTGATAGTATCTATAATGTTGATATTGAAGATGGAAGAAGCAAATATGGGCATATGTTTTATTTTGGTAATTCACCAATTGATGTGGAATAAGTTTACCTTCAATATCATTGTAATATATGAGGTGTCAAACCAACCAAAGATGATCTCAATCACCATGAATACAAATCATTCCTTAATCTAAGTGCATTCAAAAAGGGTATAAACAAGTAACCATGTAGCAAAATAATAACTCAATCAATCTAAAGTAACTAGTAACAATCAAGTTTTTCAATCAAATAATAAAGCGGTGTAAAACTCACTCATTAAAGAATTGAAATAAGGTGATCAAGGTTTAATCTAGAATGTTCAAACAAAAAATCAACAAGTCTATAGATCTAAAACTCATTCAATTAGGTTAATCCACTTCCGTAACAACAATCCCTATGTTAATCATGTATCAAACATCAATTTCCATTGGCCTTACACAATCAAGCATGCATAATTCACAAGTTTACTAACCATTTAATATCTCTAACATCAATTCCTTTGGTTAAATACATTATTAAGTTGGTTCAAGCATTTTATCGAACACCTTCCAGACATGAAATTACTTAAGATCTAAATAAACTTGGTCAAATCTAATTTAGCATTAAAAATATCTAATAAGTCATAAAACAATGTCAATTAAGTAATAAACATTATAAATATTCACTTAAGCACTCTAATGTACCTAACCCATAGATCACAAGGTGACTACTTACTAATCTTAATAAAAATTATTAAACACATGTTAAGTTTAATGCTAATCATGATAGAAAGGTAGATAATCACAAATAACATAAAATCAAATGAAATACTTTCTTAAAGATCCAAACTTTAGAAGTTTACAAGTTATTCTTAAGAGAAAATAGATTTTTCTAGGTTTTTGGCCTTAGAAATGTATATATAGGAGGCCTAAAATCTAAACTGCATTAATCAGGCAACCTCGGGTTAACCAAAATCAAACAAAGTAAAAACTGTTTTAAAATGCCAAACACAGTTTTCTCAGTCGTAATCACCATTTTCTTGGTCGCAAATGCTAAACGCTATGAATGCGTTCATAAATTGCGTTCCACATTTACAACCAAGGATCGATCAATCCACAGAACACAATCGACCGATCGAGGTCATCCTTACACTGCAGACTGCTCCTTCCCTCGGCAAGCCTCCGCGGTTCAAGCTCTGGACCACCCGACTCTCTGTCTCGTTCCCCAAAGCTCGTCCCAGTTGTGCTGTTGGTCCGCGGTTCTCCTTGCCTCTTCACTGCCACAATTCCATGGTCTCATCGTCTCCGCAGCCGTGGTCCACGGTTTTAATCTTCTCGAACCTGAGTCACTGCCACCATTCCGCGGGTGGCTCCTATCCACGGCTTGGCTCCACAGTGAAGCCCTTCAAACCCAACCTCACTATCCTTAAACTGCAGCCTGCACCGGACCACGCGAGAGGCCACGGTGAACCGAGCTTCTTTAATGGTGATTTCCCCATTTTTGCACAACATGTTCTTAAATTATGATTTCTTTCAACTCGACCACAAACTTTTGAAAGTTGTTGAAACATTCAACCCCAACTGTTCGATGGAGCACTGCAGACCTCCTCTTAATTGCAAAATGGTCCCTCGTCTCTTGATGTTTTTCATGTCTGTCACAAACTTTGTAATTTAAAAGAATAACCTCACAATTTTGCCACAAACTTCTTAATGTGCAATTTAAACCCTGTTTTGAAATTATGTATGCAAATGTAATATATACATATATACAATCTAAATGATCATAATGAATCAAAGTAAGACTTTAAAACATCAAAATCATAATATATCACCAATAACATGGGGTTCTCAAAAGCAAAACACAGTCGCCTTATCCTCTTGTGAAGTCGGGTTTATGGCTGCCATAAAAGCTGCAAAACAAGCAATGTGGCTTCAAGATTTGTTGAGTGAAATCACGGGTGAAAGATGTAAGAAGACTCTCATTCGCATAGACAACAAGTTTTTCATTATGTTTACGAAGAATCTTGTATTCCATGTTCAAAGCAAGCATATTCATAAAAGATACCATTTCATTTGAGAATGTATTGAGAATGGACAAATCAAGGTTGAACATGTATCCGGAGAAGAACAATGTGCTAACATTCTAACAAAAGCTCTAGCAAGGATCAAGTTCACAATGATGAAAAGTTTGATCAGAGTTCAAGATCACTCAAAGGCTAACATAAAGATTAAGGGGGTGAATGTTGGATAAATTTCAAAGATACCTTGTAGCCTAAGTAATCTCTAACAAGTTGATTAGGATAAAGAAAGCTTATTATAATCCAAATAGAATTATGATTTATCTAGTTCTAATATAAACAAGATTAGCAAAGTTGTGCCACCTATATAAACACTATTATTGAGTTGTGATAAAGGTGTGAAAGATATTTGATGTTTAGTTTTGAGTGATTTTCTAAAATAATAAAAAGAGTTATTTTTTAATCACTTTATTTATCGTTTATTAATCTGTGTGTGAAAACATTCAAAATAATCTAATAAACGTAATGATACTAGTAAAAACTGATTGGACAAGTTAGTTTTAAATAGAGAGTCTAACAAGTCATAATGGACCTACATAACTCGATTAAAGTATTCTTCGATACATTAAACCTCAAGCTCTATAACAATTCTCAAATCTTGAATTATATATTCACCCAAATCCTCAAAGAGGCCCAAGCTAAATCACTTAGATCTCATTTTCTTCTTTAAAGTTTTAGGCATTGTTACGACCTACCGCCTCAAAACATAATTTAAAAAACAAACTGAGATGGACCAAACCAAAATTAAATTTGATTTTATAGTGCGGGCATCTCTCTCAAACTGAAATAAGCCAATATCCAAACTAAAATTAAATCAATCAAATTTAAATATAACCAAGCTAAAATAAACAATTTGTGCTACAAAAATAATAATAATATATAAATTCAAGATGAGAATATATAAATTAGATAAACCGAGTGAAATAGTATTGATCTTTTTATGTAGATTTTTATAGAACTGAACTAGACCAAACCGAAAAAAAAAAACATATCCAACTCAATTGTAAATTAAAATGTTTAACCTCTAGTGAGAATAAATATCATCTCTATTGTAGTTTCTTCTTATTCTTATTAAGATTGGGAGAAAATAGAAAGTAAAAAGACAGCAAGATGAAAGTCTAACCTTTAATAGGCGGGAACTTGTGTCTCTCAAGTTTGGAATAAGCATCAAAGAAACATCTTTTTCCCTTCTCATAAGTAATCTACTCAAAAGCACAACTATTTTCTTTTTCCCCAAAAATGAAGAAGAGAAAGTTGGCACACGGATTGGTAGCAACACGTGAGAGAATAACAAAAACATCTTTTGATAAGTTTTTAAATTGTTCAATCACATGTAAAAAGCCATACAGTGTTCAAGTCCACACCAAAAATTATGAAAGTAATCAATTTAAACACATTTCAAAAGTAATTACAAGAAGAAAATTCTTCAGGTTGCTTCACCTAAAAGGATTCGTCTTTCTTTTAGTGGCTTTTTCTTCAACTTCCAAGCTCACATATATGACATAGGCAAATGCAGTAACTTGCTTTGTATATTCGTTGAGAAAATGATTATAAGTATTTTTTTCGTACACGGCACACGAGTCTCTGAGAAAAGCTAACGGAAACAATAAAATTTTTGTGTAAACATAGTGACGTTATCCTAAATAACTCCTTGTGCAAATATTTATTTTTGATATTTATGGTTAGTCCATAATCATAGGATTTGGACCCAGCAGGAAGACGATTTTTCAGGTTTATAGTCTACTAACGTGATGATTTGTACAAACTAATTCAAATAAAACTCTGACAATTAAAAGATCTCGGTCGAGAAGCTTATGTGCTACATTTAGATATTATAATATATGAGTCACAGACTCACACATTCTAAAATCATGATATGATCATATGCTCACATTTATAGTATAACTTTCGTCTATAAAATTTATTAGGAGGGATAAACTAAGAATAACTAAAGAGAGGTTTTAAACTACTTAAAGAATTTCTTTTAAACTTTTTTTGATTAAAAAGCATTTTGACAACTTGTCATACATGTATAAAAAATGCAAAATATTGAATAAAAGTGTCTTTGTTAAAGGAGGTATAACTTTGAGGTTGACAAATTGTAGCTTCAAAATGAAGAAACTGAGAAAGAATAAAAGCAAAACCTAGCTCCTACTTAAATCCATTAGATATAGAAATCATTTGTGGTCAACTTTCACATCGATTAGGAGTGATGATTTTGAACTTTCAATATATTTATTTGAATTGTCGACCAAAAAAATAGGTAATTTGATTCTGCAAACGAAAATGATTTATCCATACACTTTTTTACAAAACAAATGTGCGGCAGATGGTGTACTTTCTTCAATTCATTTGCTTTAATAATTTCTTTTATTTTGCTAAGAGACATCAAAATTTAGAAAATATATATGTAAGTATTTCATTTTTATTCAAATTAGAAAAATGGTTCTATATTTTTGTTAATATAACCCAAAAACCTTGAATCGTTAATCTATCATTTTAAAAATATATGATTAATTTTAGGTATAAATATATTTAGAGAATAACATCAATAATGAAAAACGACTACAAAGAATTTTGTAATATAGTATTTGATATTTCATGTATGAAGGTTCACTGATTCAAATAATTCACATGGATATTGTTTGCATACCTAGACGTTATACTATAATTGATCAGTCATAAATGGCATATGATTGCTTGTAGTTGTACGTGATTTTGTTCAGGGTGGGTTAAGAAATCATTACATATTTATTATTTTAGTTGGATTTCTGAACCAAGCAGAAAACCTTCCAACTGGGCCGGATAGTATACGACCATCATCGCGTTTGGAAAGTAATAGAATAGTTTATAATTCAAATTTTCTTCCTTGAGACCTAGTATCGTTCATAACTATGGAAGATCTATATGTAGTCCCTAAAAATCTAAAAGAAATTATGAGTTTATATATAGTATATGCATATTTTAGATTCACCCAAGGACAATCTTTATAAAATCGGACGGTGATCAAACCAAAAATCTTTTAGAACATGGATTGATATGGTTTGATCGGTACAACATAAAATATCAAACTTACTCAGTACCGGCTTAACACAAAGGACAAGCAGTGCAAATGGCTCGATGGTCTATTCAAAATCTGAAAAATTAATAATATGAACTCCCATATATTTCTAACAATATTGTATAATATTGGTTAAAAATAAATTAAATCATAAAAATTATTTTATTTTATTTGTAAAATAAAAATAAATAGAATCAGTTTATTTTCTTTTAAAATTAAAATTTACACTTTTAATAATATTTTAAAAATAAATTTTAAAATTAATGAGTTATAACATTTAGAAAAGGAAAATTTCTTTAGAGTTTTTAGTACTACTAAGTCGGCCTGCACTTTTTTTTTTTTTTTTGAATTTTGGCCCTGAACTTACTTTCAAGTCCCACCGTAGTAAAAAAATATTGAATCCTAAACTATTAGAAAATAGAATCGAGAACGAAACCACTTGAGTAAACCATGGAACCACAAACTAAAGTAGCTATTAAGCAAATTTGGGATTCAACTTTCTCAAAAAAAAAAAAAAAAGTTGGGATTCAAAATCATTTACTTATAGCTGCACGCCCCTTTGACGTTTCTCACTTTCTCTTCAACATCCCCACGCAAACTCCGTTGACGTTCTCACACGCATTAATTCATATTGCACATTTATAATTATACGGCACGCCACGACGCCAAAACTACAGAGGAAAGCTTTTAATATTTTAATTATAAAATGCTGCGAATTTAAACAAAATAGTAATTATAAAAAAAATAGGAGCCGCAAAATTACTTACGAAATCCTAATTTGATACTGTATTTCTCAATGCAGACTATTGATAACCAAGTCACTTTTTGCTTGTAGGGGATCTCTCATCTATATTTGATTATTTCCCTAAATTTTCAACCTTTATTTGGAAAATACAGGAAGACAAGCAATATGTGAACAGAGTCGGCTTTAGATATATTGGCCCTGTTATTTCAAAAGACACTGCGTCAGGGATTCACCATAAGAAATATAGCTTTCTTTTTGCCCTAAGTATGCGGAGATTATAACCGCTAGTGATACTTTTGGCGATCAAAAATATTTGACTCGCCATTTTAAGGCATTTCTAATATAATTATATATTTTATTCAAAAATAAAATGGAAAATAAAAAAATTATTCTATAAATGGAATAAATTTCATTTTTCATTTCATATTTTTTTATTTTTGATTAAAATATGAAATGGATTTGGAAATGTCTTATTTAAGAATCGTTATTTTACACAGTCACAAAACACCACTGCCATCGTTGATTTTAATTTTTTTTTTTTTGGATAACCGAGTGTCCAACCGCTAAACGCGATTGACTAGCCTACCGGGCCTTAGCCCACGCCATTACAGGAATTTTTAAGCCTCCACTTAAGGGCCCCTGTTTACGCTAGCGGTCTCGAGGGCCACACCAACTCCCCATGTAAATTATGTGGTGGCCAACGCTCGAAGTCGGGTGGCGGGCACCTCAGCTGAGGTTCCTTTACCACCAGCCCGCCATCGTTGATTTTACCTACTTTAATGAACGATATTAGATCCATGGAAGTGAACACAGTATCATCCCGTACCAAACAAAGCCATTGGCCCTATTATTATAAGAGATGCTGCATCAGCAATCTACGATAACAAATAAAAAAATTACTGCCCAAGTATGTGTAGGTAGTTTTGGCGATCAAAAACAGTTGTATTACCATTTTAACAGCCGTTATTTTATGCAGAAACACAGCGACAAAAATAAAACTGGCAATCCTTGTACTATATAATTTCAGCATCACTTTATTTATTAACGCCTAATTTGATGAACGATATTTGGTCTTTTTGGAAGTGAATGCACCATCACCATACCAAACATAGATATTAAAATAAAGATTAATTTTGAGGTCTCAAATTTTTTCAAAATAATATGTATATACGTACATACATTCTCAAATTGTAAGAATCTGAAATTTTAATGTTGGATCGGATGTTAGAGCATTTCTAACCTCACTTCATATTTTACTATAAAATATAATAAAAGTAAAGTAACGCAAAACAAAAAAAAATCATTACACACAAAAACAGTAGTAATTAGGATACGTCTCACAAACTCAACTACTATACACTTCTTTGTTTTTTCTAAACATATTTTTAATAAAAATATTTTCAGAAATCAATCATTTTGAATTATTCTTTAGAATATTGTGAATAAAAATAGGTCGTTGAAAATATTAGAGGGTATTTTTGTCAATTTGGAAAGGGACCATTCATTGAATGTGATTAAAAATTTGAGACAAAGAAGATTTGGGAAATCGGGAGAGAGGGAGAGATGAGTAATGGTTTGGTCGCATTTCATTTTGTGTCTCCGAGACTTCATCCGACGTGTGAGGCTGTCGTTTGGGAATCACGTAGGACCCTTCGCTGTTTTATTCCCTTCATCCATTTATTAGGATAAGGTAACTACAAAACCATCCGTAAACACTCGCTAAATTTACACAACACTCATGTTTAATACATGCATGCAACAACAACAACAAATTATACGTAAATTGTTTCATTACTGATAAACTCGTTCACATCGGTTATGAAAAACTACATAAATGTTTTTTTTGTATATATCTATAAAGCAATTACCACGGTAATGTTTGGTAATATTCACATAACTAATACTCTCTTCTTTTCATTTTAGTTATAGTTGTAACTTATTTTTTGTTTCAAAATAAGTATATTTTAGAATTTCAAAGCAAAATTTTATTAATTTTATATTAAATATGTTTTTTTATATTTTCTGTATAATTTTGTATTGGTTGAATGTGATTTAGTGTATAAATAATCATGGTTTTATTTAGAAAATATATAATTTTTTTTTTAATTTGTGTGAATAAATCTAAAACGACAATTAAAATAAAATAGATTGAATAATAATTAGTCAAATTTTTCACATTCTTAACATTAAACACCAAAAGCTAATTAGTTGACATAATATTGTAGTTTATTGATAAAGTAACCTAAAATGTGATATCAAAAGAAGAAAATTTCAATTCTATTGCAAGTTTGATACAATTTTTTAATTTTACATTTAAAAGATAAGAAGGTTAAGTTAACTCTCATAAATCATTTATAAATGTTTAAGAATAATTTATAAAATATTTATAGAAGTTTATAAACTAAATTCTACTCTTAAATAATAATAATCACTAAATCCTAAACCCAAACATTATGATATTTTTGATTAAATGCATTTTCTAAAGTGATTGTTAACTTAAGATATTTTAAGTAATTTCTCTATTAAAAGTAAATAGCTATATATATTTTTTTTTTTTTGGAATCACGTAATCCGTGATCTTTTTGGAACAAATAACAAAAACCAATTACTAAATCTCTTTTCCACAAAAGCTGAAACTCAAACCTGATACATCTACCATTAGGGTAAAAGTATTTACCAATAGAGCTGCCAGCTCCGGATATATATATACACTTTCTTTTACAATAGCTAACTACTGCTTGTGATACCTTACCCACCTTGGATGTCGCTAACCAGGAGCGGACGGAGGGTATACATAACCGGGTCACGTGCCCCTTGCTGTTTTCTGATTTCCCCTAAGTAATTCAATTCAATCTAATTAAATTTCTTTGTTTTAGTGAACAAAAAATGTAAAGTGCCCCTAGATCAAATTTTTATTTTGTGCTCCCAACTAAAACATTTTCTGGATCCGCCCCTATCGCTAACTCCATTGAACCTGTTGTTTTCACACAAAACAGTCCCCTCTGGATGTAGAAAATGTTAATGTTGTTGTTGTTTTACAATAGCTCCTTTCAAAAATGTACACCATTTTCAAGAACTGATATCCATCGTAATTGCCTTAATATAAAGTGCTAACCGAAACAGATTTTTTTAATATTAATTGTTTCAGATTAAGATATCAGATGTAAAACTATAATATGAGAGCCACTAATTGTAAAAAAATCAAGGAAATGTTCCAAAAACAAAATGAATCAAGAACAACAGCATACAAAAACAGGTAGACAATACTATATATAATGTACATATAAGTACCTTATTCTCGTGAATCTTATATCACATTAGATCTTCGAAAACGACGGGTAGTACAAGACTATACTATATGTTATTCTATTCAAGTAAAACTAGAAGAGAAGACGTTATCGTTTTAACTTATAATATAACAGCGACGCAAATATCCTTAATACCATGATATATATAATATCTTTTTTTATCACTGATATATAAGAGTTATTTTCATCTAATGTATATATAATATCTTAAATGTATATATTTTGTTAATCGTTTGTCGCACTAGAGAGGTAACTTGTAGTGTCAATAGTGAATATTATTATGCCGACAATAACGTCACGACTTTGTTATTTTAAAGATAGCATATATTTGGACGAAATCGATCATCTATTTTTAATATTAAAAAAAAATCGATCATCTATTTTATTTAATTATTAGAAAATAACTCATGTGATCTATACAAACAGGAAGGTTGACAACGGGATTGGAGGATCTTAGGAAATGATTATTAGGGGTATCATAGGATAGGATTTAGTTTTTAGCATAATTTAATACCCGTTTCTTAACTTTAACTAAAAAAAAAGTTAAAAAACAATTCTTAAATAAGAGATTTAAGAACGTCTCTTAACTTTTTCTTAGTTAAAGTTAAGAGACAGTTCTTAAATTACGCTAAGAACTCCACCCTAAGAACCCACCAATAAACAACCCGCATACTACCAGCTAGGATGAGTAAAAATCGAATAGTATCATACTCCCTCTATTTCATATTAGAAAATTTTTCATATTTTGATGTCGTTTTAGAGTTTCAATGCAAAACTCATTGTTAAGATTATTCAATTTATTTTTCTATTGGTTGAAATATAGTTAAATGTATAGGTAATTGTGTTTTTATTTTGGAAATATATAAAATCATATGTTTTATTAATATATGTGCATAAACCTAGAAAGACAAGTAATATGAAACGGAGGGAGTATTTTTAATATTAATAATCAGTTTATATTTTATAAATATCTGATTTATTTATTTATTTTATTTTGGTATCTAATTTTTTTATGAATATTTATAAATATTTACTAATATTTACGAATATTTCCTCTATTTTGTTTGATACAAATAAATATAAAAGAATATACAAATTATCGTTTTCTATAAAGATTTTTTTTTAATTTAATATTTTATAAATAATTAAAAAATAAATTATGTTATATTAATTATATAAAATATATATTTAAAATTATATATTTAATTATAGATATGTATCTATCTATAAAAAAAATAGACCGGATAATTATTTCTAAATTTTTTAATATTTTTGATTTGCTTTATTTTTAAGGGATATTAAATTTTAATATTTGATTTGTTTTGAATACTGGATTATTCCGATCAAATCAAATTTCACTGAAAAATATCTAACCCTACTGTTAGCTTCACGGACCCCTTGCCATTCATTTAATTTTATTTATCTATATTTACAGAAATTAGTGTGATTACTAAACTGCATTTTTATTAGTTATTTTGTTGCCGGTCCTTGATACTGAACATAGATATTGTTGTATTGTCACGTTGATCCGTGTATATCCATACACAACTAATTATCAAGTTGATATTCAAATTTATATAGGTACGTATATACTTAGGTTATGAATGGTAAACATGTAGAAGCGGATTTCATAGCGTTATTTGTAATAACGCCTTTAGTGCACCAATCAAAAATAATTTTAAAAACTGTGCGGTTTGGAAAACCAAAAAGTAAAAACGCACATGACTTTAAGTGTTTATTGCATTACTGACCACAACTCAAAATTGTACATTGGCCAATAACCAGTTTTTTTAAAAAAAACGCACTTGAATCCTTTGTAAGATAATTATCTTTTTTATGTATAAACTAAAAAAAGAAAACATAACAACTAACAGATACTTTAAAAATAACTATTATGCTAAATTGGTTGCAAAACATGTCATTATAATTTAATTGTTGCTATATCTATCTAAATATTTATTTTATTTGAATTATTATTTCAAATGAATTTTATTATTGAAAATTATAATAATAAATAAAATAATATAATATTATCACTAAAAATGATAATTTAAATGATTTAATATACTTATTTTACATTATTTTTTTTAATATTCACAAAAGACAGTTGGATCGTACCATACTTTAATTTTGTCCTGCTTATATTACTAAATTCACGGTCATCATTCAAACTTTTAATTCTTTCACTTTGTAAGAAACCCGTTAATTTGTCTAGGTTATTTTAGATGGTTATCAAATATTCACTCCATATTAGTTTAATTGATGTTTAAATCTTTTAGTTTGTTTCAAATTAAGTGATATTTTAATTATTTTAAATAAAATTTAATGTCACGTGAATTTTATAACTAATCATAAAATATTATATCTTTTTTATTGAGTGAACTAGTTTTATTTAATGTTACTTTTATATTATTAAAGATAAATTCATAAAATTTTGTATTCTTTAATTTTTGTAAAAAACCTTTAAAAACTATTCAAAATGATAAGGATGGAGTACTAAGAGTTCCATAATTTCTTCTTTTGTGGTGGTCTGAGTTGTCAATATTAATTAATACGATTGCTATGTCTATTATTTAGCCAAGGGGCATATGCTTTAATAGTATTTAATTATATGTCAGAACTCCTTCAAAACTTGAAAATATAACTACTGTATATATCAATATACTATAACTATAAATAAGCGCACCTACTCCACAAAAATGGAATAACGGAATATAGCAAGTAATTCACAATCATTTGCTTGCTGTATTTTTATAAATAATGATTACAAAAGAACTTATATTATATTTCGATAGATAGATTTTATAACGAAAAGGAGAAATAGTTGCGTTAGTGAAGAACACTAACCACAAATTCCAATCCCACAATACGAGGGAAAACCACTCAGGGGGATAATGGAGCAAATATATTTGATACATTGTGTGCCCATTACATGTTAGATGCTACTCTTGTTAATTGATAGTCTTTACTAGAAAACACATCTCAATATTCGGGAAATTTAGGATATCCGAATCTAGATTTGTATCTGTTAGATCCGTAATTTTAGTATTTGAATTCATATCAATGTCTTCCGGATATCCGAAATCTGGATATTCGTCTAAATATTATAATACTCTTGACTATCCGGATCCGGATCCGTAAAAATAATTAAAAAAATAAAATATTTTTTAAAATACAAAATATTACATAAATTAAATATTTTTTACAAAATTATGAATTTATTTATGTATATAATATTATTAAAATTAAAGTATAATATTATAAAACTAAATTTATATATAAATATTAATAAATCAACTATAATTATTAATAAATTTGAAAAATTTGGATCCGGATATCTAGGACCTAAAAATCAAGATATCCGGATCCAGATTCGGTGGATCCGTCTTTTTACTATTTGGATTCGGACTGCCAGGATATCCTAAATTTTGGATCAGATCGGATTGGATTTCGGATCGGATCTCCGATCGGATTTCAGATCCCAGATAATAATTTCATGCCTAGTCTTTACAACATGTAAGATATATACACAATTACATGCGAACACGCCCATTTTTCATTTACTAAAAGAGTATATTATATAGAGAGATTGTAATTTACAAATTTGGATACATATTGAACTTGCATGTAAAGTGTGCTTTTCGTAATATAAATTTTATTTATCTATTTCGTAGAGGAATCATTACAATTAATTTACAACAAGAATTAAAAAATCGGTATAATCATTGATTTAGTAGATCAGATTCTTCGGACTACACAGTTGTGGATGCAATTTTAGACCCTTTGGAATCATCTTTGTCGATTTCAATTCAATCATCCCAATCTCTTCACAAAAAAAAAACAGACTTTGAAGAGCGATGAAGAACCAATGTGCAGGAAATCATATCTGAAACCAACAAATATTAGACATCATCTTTAGAGAAAGCACAAAATCGGATTTGAAGTAACCAACGCGTGTCGGATTTGGATTAGTAACCCTAGGATTTTTGTTCCCTTGCTCACGGTATAAGAGCTTAGAGAAAGTGGAACTTTGTAATTAAGCCAAAAAAATAAAAAATCGATTCAAAGAAAAATTTCATATAAGATTTTTAATAAGCTTTTATGATCAGCAAAATTATTAGTGATTAAACATTACCAAAGAAGACCAATTAATCATCCTAATGTACTGAGATGTGTTGGCTCGCCAAGAGGTATCACCAAAAAGAAGCTGGAATCCAAAAACTACCCTAAACCGCCAATTTTCTTGCCGCTTGCTGATCCAGAAAACCAAAAAAAAAAAAATTTCGTTTATTCTCGAAGAAGCTCTGGTGGCAAAGAGAGCAACATACCATACTTAAAAACAAAGAGCAAAAGTCAAAAAAACAAGTCAACTTTGTTTAAAAAGAGAAATGTAATCTTGGCCGGTAAGAGGAGAACAAGGGAGATGGAGACTATCATACAACAACATCAGCTCTAATACGCGAAGGACAACCACTAGATTAACACATGCTTCCGAGGAAAGTGACACTCCAAAGCACTCAAGACGCCTGAACAGAACCCCTAACCCACCAACACAACAAGGTACAATAAACAAAGCAAAGTCTAAAACATCACTTCACGAACATATCGAAAAGGGAAGATTTGGAGGATTTTACATTGGATCTGCTAGAACAGCTGTTCCACTTCCTCCACACGCCGCCGTCTCGCTCGGAAGGTCTAAAACATCTTAAAAATCAGAACCTTCCAAAAGCTCTAAAAATTGACCTTAAAGTCTGGCTCCCCATCTCTAGCCTCACAATTTTACCAGAGAAACAAGCAAACCGTCTGACCTAGCCACATATCCAACACCGATGATGCTTCCAAATTACAGGGGAACAAGCATATCGATTGGAGACTTGAAGGGAGGTGAAGGAGCAAACAAAAAAAGAGGAAAGGGAAATGATATCTTCCGACAACAGCGAGGTGAGGTGCACGTGCCAAAGATAGAAGTAGAGAACTATTGATGGACGAGAGAAAAAGATTTTAGGAGAGAAAGAAAAAGATTTTTCAATAGTTTTTTATTTTTTCATAATATTATACTTCTTATGTTTCATATTATATGATGTTCTATTTTATTACACAAATATTAAGAACACTATTTTATCAAAAGTATCAATTACAAATAATTTTTATTACTAAAATATAATTAAATATCA
The DNA here is from genome assembly GCA_012274485.2 of Sinapis alba. NCBI lineage: Eukaryota > Viridiplantae > Streptophyta > Magnoliopsida > Brassicales > Brassicaceae > Sinapis > Sinapis alba. Next base: position 323,650 of record MU105646.1, on the reverse strand, counting down.
GTTTATTTAATTATAAATAAAAATAATAAAATATTATTAGTTACACAGTTTTTAATAAATTTAAAACTATTTAGATTAATGCAAACATTATATATTATGAAACAACAAAACTTCTCTATTAATGAACATTAAGTATCTTGAAGCGGAGAGAGTAAAAACTATCATTGTCGTATATGTTGGAAGGCTTAAGAGAATTAATTTGGCAACATGTGTCACCAAAGTGCATTTATTTTTTCGGGAGCATATCTATTTAGAACTCCAAAGTTAATCATGCTTGGACTGGAGTAGTGGAAGAATGGATGACCAATCATAAAGTGATTCGCGATAGCGTGCGAGTGAGACCAAAGCACGAGAAATGTTATGTGGCGATTGCAAGGTCAGTAAACATGACTTTCAAGCCTCCAAGATTAACATACCACCTGTCAGACATGATAAGGCCCATGGACCTAGTGAGCGGGCGTGGGTGGCCCATTAGCCGTGGGTGGTCGGGGACTTATCTGTGGTATCAGCCCAAACCCATATAAGTGTGGAGTCAGTGAGGGCTCATACTAACATGGGTAACGATCCTGGGACACAATGGGAATATTGCATTTCTTGAGAGAAGGCGAATTATAACATCTTCTTTTGTGGTATATGTCGGAAGACTTAAGAAAATTGATTTGACTACTTATGTCATCAAAGTGCACTTACATTTTTGGAAGTACATCCATTTAGAACTCTAAAGTTAAACATGATTGGACTAGAGTAGTGGAATGATAAGTGACTTATTGAGAAAAGATTTTCGATACCGTGCGAATGAGGCAAAAGCACGGGAAAACATATGGTGATTGCAAGATCAATAAACAAAATTTCCGAGCTTCCAAAAAATTAACGTACCACCCGTCCAATAAAATAGCCCCACAAACCAAGTTAACGGATGTTAGTATCTATTAGCCGTGGGCGGTCTTTGTCCCCTTCTCATAACCACCAGACGAGTCCACATAGTTTCCCACATATATCTATTCATGTAGCTCATTCTAATTGACTATCGGTAGATATTGTTTTCGATACTAGAATCTCAAAAGGGGTATGCAATGTATACGTGCAAACGCAGAGGGTGATCTCCGGCTGTCAGCATGACATAAGCTGACCTCATCATCCCCGTTTTAGCCATGACTGGCCGGAACGGACCCGCCCTTGCAATTGAAAACCTTCTTGCACTCTTTCAATTCAAAACGATGTACAATGACGATAGTGCCTTTGAGTATATATAACACTATGTAACTCACCAAAAAGATGATTAACCCCAATTACAAGCAAATTGAGGATGAATAAATTGTTCGTAGTAAAAAAAGAAGAAAATTAGAACAAGCAAATTGAGAATGGGTAAATGTTTGACGTAAAAAAAATTAGCACGTCCACGTTATTTTGTTTGAGTGTATGATTATGCTATAATTTCTTAGAACAAATTAAAAAAGGAGTTGTTTCTTAATAAAGTAGTCCTTTTCAATTTGCATATACAATTATTTATTGTAAAAAGAGAATAGTTATGTTTGAAGAGTTTACACTTTACAGTTGAAAGATACAAACAAGAGGAGGTAGATACCCACTAGAAATAAAAATAAATAATTGTTGAGAGAAAAATATAGTAAGAATATTAGAAAACTGTAAATTGAAAATAGCGTCAAAAAGAGGAAGGAGATTGAGTATGGTTTACGCCAAGAAAAATAATAATAAAGAAAAGGAGCTGTTTGTATCGTCTTCTACCTTATAAAAACATACCATCCTTGTTTCCCTCTTCCTACACCGCACTCTCTCTTCTTGCTCGTTCTTGATTTTATTTTCTCCTCTGTTTTGGATCCATGGAAAATGTTAAGCTCGTTAAGAATGGTGTTATGAGATTACCACCTGGGTTCAGGTTTCATCCCACTGATGAGGAGCTTGTGGTTCAGTATCTCAAGAGAAAAGTCCTTTCTTCTCCATTACCAGCTTCCATCATTCCTGACTTTGATGTTTGCAGAGCTGATCCTTGGAACTTACCTGGTTGGTTTTCTAATACAAAGTTTTCTTTCTTGGTCTCGAACGAGCGACCTTGGACCTTATCAAACTCTCTTTATGTGCAGGCAATTTGGAGAAAGAGAGGTACTTCTTTAGCACAAGGGAAGCCAAGTACCCAAATGGGAACCGGTCTAATCGAGCTACCGGTTCGGGTTATTGGAAAGCTACCGGTATTGATAAACGCGTTGTGACCTCTAGGGGAAATCAAATCGTTGGTTTGAAGAAAACACTTGTGTTCTACAAAGGAAAACCACCTCATGGCTCAAGAACCGATTGGATCATGCATGAATATCGTCTCTCTTCCTTTCCTCCGGTACAACTTTCTTTCAATATCCCGGTTTAATCTCCGGTTTTCTCTAGCATTCAGTTTTCACTAAAATTAATTATTTTTACTTTAATTTTCTCTGCAGAGTTCTTTGGACCCTACTCAGAACTGGGTTCTTTGTCGTATCTTCCTTAAGAAGAGAGCCGGTAACGACGATGATAGTGAACATATTGAAATAATCACAACAAACCAAACCGAAGATAAGACTAAACCAATCTTCTTTGATTTCATGAGAAAAGAAAGTACTACGGACTTGAACCTTTTGCCGGGCTCTCCTACTTCCGATCACGCTTCAAGTGTACTCACGACGGAGATCTTCTCTTCTGATGAAGAGACCAGTAGTTGCAATAGTTTCAGAAGAAATCTTTAAATTAATTTTCAATGTTTTTGACTATCTTAATAATTTTATATCAATACGACTCTTCTTCCTTTTTTTTAACCCATCTTTTACTTGAAAACGAATCTTTGTCCTTTCTCTTTCGTGAACTCGTTGAGTTTTGTCTAAATGATTAACCACCCTATTCAAGAAAAATCTATTAAGTTTATTCTATCCCTAGCAAAACTTCAATTCTCTCACGGTCCACTATTGATATAAATGTATGTTTTTAACCCATGGTACAATTTTAGGTTATGCACTTTACTTGGATATACTATCACAAACGGAAAATGTATATTTGGAAAAGAAACAGAAGCAATCGCTTACTACAAGTTGGTTTGTGTTTTTCTCTACATGACATGACAATCCCATGCCGAATACATGAAAAATTCAAAACAAAAATTATAGTAATCTAGTTATGATCAATAAAAGGGTAATACTTTTGTCCAAAAAAAAAAAAAAAGTAATATCATAAAACTCACTCAGAAATATAGTTTAGGAATAAAGAGACTTATTGATAAATAAGCTAAAATGAAAAGACAAAGCTCTGATTAACTATGGAGAATAAACATTTTATTGATGATTTAGAGATGAATACAAGGGGTGCTTGATAATAATTGATATTCTATGTAATGAGAGTATAATTTAGCTATTGAGAAATCAGATCTTTTGTCTTAAGCTCCTCCTTCTTTATAGTTTTTTTTGGCGGATCGTAACGGTGGTGTGATCTTCGGCGTGGACCGAACACTTTAATAATAGTCTTTCAAGCTCTTGATTTCTTTACGTCCCATGTGTCTCATGTCATCAGGTGAGTCATTATTTTTTATTGAAGCAAATCAAAAGATTTGAATTGAAAGTGAATCGTCTGCGGGATCGCAATAATTTCTTTCGTGGATCTCGATTTTTGGAGTAAAAATTATTGTTCCTTCTTCTTCATTTCTCATTAATAGGCATGTGTGTTCGGGTACCCATTCGAGTATGGATCGGTTCTTTTGGGTATCCAGTTTTTCGGGTTTTGAAATTAAGCCCTATTTGGGTATTAAAAAAATTAGGGTTGGGTTTGAGTCTGATCCTCCTGTTCGGTTCTGATGTATAAGAACCTAAAATAACCAAATAACCAAAATATCTAAAACGGGTTTTGATATTTATACCCAAAATAACCATAATACCGGTTTGGTTCAATTTTTGTATCCATATTACCCAAAATAACCAAAAATATCCATCATACGCAGTTTTATTTGGGTATTTTTAATCCAAACTATCATATTTTATCTAAACATACTCAAAAGTACTAAAAATAATTATTATATATAACTTTAAATTTTAATTTAAAATAATTAAATAATTATAAGTATAATTATAACTAATATATATATATTTACATTTTGGATATATTCGAATACTCATTCGGTTCTCGGTTCGGGTCGGGTTCGGGATCGGTTTTTCGGATATAGTAATTTAGGACCCATTCAGATATTTACCTCGCGTCCAATCGGATTCGGGATCCTGATTTTTGGGTCGGTTTCGGGTCAGTTTTTCGGATCCGGATATTTTGTCTTGGTCTACTTATTTCTATGTCTTTTCAACAAAAGTTAAAGGTTTGGATTCTTTGTCTCTGTATGTTTTTTCTTTGTTTTGATTTCTTCATGACTTCGTATTTTGTATCGTTTGATCTTCGTTTGCTTGTCTCGATTAGTTAGGGTTTCGCTTTCGAGAGCTCGTTCTGACTTCTTATTGTTTTAACATTGCAGTTTGGACTGGTGGTTGTTCTTTTTGTGTAAGCATTCCTGGTAAGTTTGTCTTTGATTTTGTTGTCTGTTGCTTCCTTTAATGTTTTGATTTTTGATGTCTGGTCGCAGTTTTACAGAAAATGGAGAAACTAACTGTTGTTATTCCCAATCTACCTCAAAGGGTGGCAAATCTGCCTGGAAAAGAGAATCCAAGGAGGCGAGGAAGAGATCTTCTCAAGAGGAGGTGGCTCAGAAGGCAGCTTCTGAGGTGGTGTATGGTCCGGTCGTCGTTCTCGGTTCTTCCATGGATGTCGAGGCATCAAGTTTTCCCGTAGCTGGGAAAAATATTTATGGTGTCAAAGTTGTTGTTGTGGCCCTCGCTCCGCCTTTTAAGCCTGCCATTGCTAGTGGTTTTCTGCCTTATGGGGCTGATGGTACTAGTGGCATAGAAGCCACAACCGCAAATACTAGAGCTTTTTGAGCCCGTTAAAGTTTGTGGTCTTGATGCAGTGGTTGAGGCTTCGATGGTGCCTTTGTCTTGTTTGGTGCTTCCTCTCCTTCCTCCTGCTAGAGGTTATCTTCTAAAATCCATCCCTAAGGAGGCCGCCTTGGAGGCTTCTTGATGTTCTTTTGATAGTAGGGATCGGAGGTCCGAGCTGTCTCGCAGGTCATCGAGAGATTTGCCGAGGCCTTTGAGTACTCCTTCGTCTTTTGATAGGAGTCAGTGCCGAGGTCTTGTGATTGAACCGAGGAAGCTCTCTGCTCCGGGTTTGGGACATCGGGAGCCGATCATTTTAAAATGATCTCAGACGTATGATGGGTCGAACCCTCAAGTTGTCATGTTGTCTTCTTCTCGAAAAGGCGCGCATGTTCTATCTTTCGAGTTTCCGGGTGATACGCCTTTGGCTGACGATCGAAAAGATTATGTGCGTCTCTGTCACGTGATTTTTCTTGATGGGGATCTTAGCTTTCTGGAGAAGATGTTTACATACAACGACTCCTATGAAGGTTTTTGTCGATCTTACGGGCTGGTGAGTCATTCTCACGATTCTATACCCGGAATCATCTTTGTGCATTGTTTTGCAGGACTGATTGTAAGTTTCACAATAGCACCTGGATTGGGTGAACCACAATCGTGTGCAGTACAAAATGCAAGATTCAGGATGTTCGTAGGTTAACTACTGACACAGAGAAAGAGGCTCTTCGTTGCAAAGGACCAGGAACTATCAACTCATAACATTGCTATGGAGGGTAAGCTTGGACAGCTGGAGATTAGATCAAAGACCAAAGACGAGAAGATGTAGGAGCTCAAATCTTCCGAGGCCGGGTCTTGTATTGATGGGGTGAAGCATCATTACAAACTTGCTAAAGCTGATGCGAAACAACGTGAGGCCGAGTTTGTGAAAGATTTGACAGATCTTTGAGGGGAGAACGAGAGGCTCAGTTGTCGGCTCGACTTGGCTTAGAAGGCTCATGAAGAGGAACTTTAGAGGCTAAGTGTGTCCAAGAATAGAGAGATGCCAAGGCGGTGAAAGGTGCTCATCGGGCAATGTTGGTGAAGTACAAACCTTGTTTTGATAAGGTTAAGCAAGCTCTATCTGATGGGAAGGTGGTTTAGGAACACACTTTGTTGATGTCTCTTGCAGCTGGTCGGACCGGCCTTCGATCTACATGATCTCGAGCAGCGGGGTTATACGGGTCTGGAAGCAGACAAAGCGTCACTAGAGCAGAATCTTAAGGATTTTTATGAGGAATTTGATGAAATGAAAATAATCCAGAGCGATCATGAGAAGGACTTGAAGGTTTCTCCGGTTTCTGACAGTTATAGTTGTAGCAGTTTCTCCTTAGTGCCGATCCCCGAGGGGGGCCTTCATGTTGCAGAGGAAACGAGAGCTGGTGGTGCTGACCAGGAGATGCATGATATCAATGCTGATGACCTGGCTGTTGATCAGTTCTGTTCGAACCTCGCTTCCATTTATGACGTGAATGCCAAGCAAGCCAGTGAGTAGGTCTTTCAGGAGAAGGTCTTTTATTTTGTTTTTTTTGATCCTTTGTTTTTTTTTATGGTGCCCGAGAGGGATTTTATCCGAAAAGTGCATGGGGGTGCTTCTACCTTTAATAATTTCCTTCTTTTGAATCTTCATGTTATTTACCTATTTGTTTATGTTTTTGTATTTATGATTTGCCAAGACTTTCGTTTGTATTTTAAAAAGCATCAGATGCATGAAGGCTTGGCTTATTTCTATCCGAAAACAGGTGCGAATTTGGATTCGACTTATTCTGTAGCAGAATTGGGTACAAGTAATTTTGGCTTATCCTGTACCCACTTGATGTTTTAGGATGCTTGGTAATTTTCTTATTTTTCAAGTGTTATGGGGATAGACTGGCTTTCTGTTTAAATTAGGCGTGCTTAAGCTCACACGGGCACAGTGAATGGTCTTAATGGACGCTTTTCATAGGCATGGTGTCGTTTCACCAAGGAATCTATGTGAGATGCACAAAATAGATCAGACTTGCCTAGCGAGGGTGCCAATGATAAGAGCGAAAGCTATAAGTCAAACGGCTTTTCATGAAATAGGATTTGAGTTTTTCACAAAATGTGGTAAGACCTCGAGAGTTTGGTAGATTGGGCTCGGTAGCTTGTAATTGATTGAAGCTTGGATGTTCATTGCTTTGAAAGAAAAAAACGATTTTATTTTTGTTAATGAATGTACCCAAAATAGGCTGCCTACGTACCCAGTGTGAGATTAAGCCTTCTCGTAGCTCACTTTATTACAAAGTAAAAAAATTATGAAACCTGAAGCTTTTTTGCCAAGCTTCTTATATGCTCCCTCTTTCTTTTTCTTTTTTTTTTTTTCCTTTTTTTTCCCTCTTTCGCCTTTTCTGCTGGTTTTATTTGAAGTCGGTTAAGTCATCTAAATAGGCTTTCGTGAATATGACACAACCTTGCTGCCTTCTAGCTCTGATGTATTGTGGTTTCACCTCCGGCTGTCGGGAACTTAATACATTGATGGTAAGTTGATAGAATTGCTCTCATTGCATGTATCCAGGGTGTCCCAAGGATGATGATGTACATGTCTGGGGACTCGATAATTGTGAATTTTGTGTCCAACATTATTCCTACAATGTAAGTCGGTAGTCATATTGTTTCTAGGGAGTTCTGCGACGATCTATTTAATCTTGTTAAAGCATGTCTTGTCAGTTTTATTTTTGGGCCGGTCAGCTCCATTTGGTCTAAGGTATCCTTATAGATCATGTTTACCGAGCTTCCAGTGTTCATCAGTGACCTGGTTATCTTGCAGTCTGCCAACATTATTTCTATTACCAATGCATTAATATGTATTCAATCTATGTTCGCCATATCTTATTCATCGAACAATATGTTTGCATCATCTTCCAGTTTGGTCTTGATGGAATTCATTTGCTTCCATATCCTTTGAGTTCTCTGACGGAGTCATCACAGTAGAAGTTTCCTCCTATTATGACATTAACCTTCTTTCTCAAGTTTGGCGGTTTTGGTGCATCCGAGTTCTTGTTATCTCGATCTCTTTTAATTAACTCTTATTTGGCATCCTTTTCTTCTATGGCCTCTTTGGCATCCTTTTCTTCTATGGCATCTTTGGCATTCTTCATTTTTTCCTGAAACTGTGTCAACCCTTCCTTTTGGAACTGATTAAAAAGATAACTTTTGAATCTGTAGCATTCTTAGGTGGTATGTCCATCTCAATTATGGTAGTCACACTATTTGACTAGATTGTCTTTGCCGTTATCTTTCTTGTTCCATGTGTTTGATATTGGTTTGTTTGATCGTGGCTTCGGGTTCTCCCTCTCTTCATCGTCGGACTCATAGTCTTCGCTTACCTTTAAGAAGTAATCTTTGTTATTCTTTGGTCCCTGTCCTCTTGGCCGTCAGTGTTGTTTTTGTATGTCTTATCGCTTGGTCTTGATATCGACGTGTGTTCTTCGGCAAATGCCTTCATCTTCTCTTCCATTTCCATATATCTTGATGTCGATGGAGAGCATCTTCTAGGATATCAGGCTTGTTTAGCAGGGGCTCATCGCGGGAACGTGACTCATGCCATAAGGCATTTCACAATGATGATATTTAGGTGCTATCACTTACAACGATGTTTGAGAGAAAATGTTTGAAACGGCCAATGAAGGTGCATAGTGGCTCATGTTCCTTTTGAGACATGGTCTATAGGTCAGTGTATGAGGCTAATTTTTCTACGAACATATAGTAGTGCTTCATGAATATGATTGAGAGCTGGTTGAAGTTCTCAATGGTGCTGGCTTCTAGTCGAGAGAACCAATTGAGAGCCACTCCAGCCAAATTTTCAACAAAAAATTGGTAGTAACCAGCATCTCATTCTCCGTCGTTGAAATGAGTTCTACCCATTTCTATGCAAAAAGCCGTCATGTGAGCTTGGGGATCAGTTTTTCCTTTGTAAAGTGGGATCTTGAGTTTGATGTTTGGGATGAGAATGCTAGTGATATATAATGTGAATGGTCTTCTCTGTATTTTTTCAATAACTTGATCCACTTTGGATGCTGTGCTTGTAGATCGATGGATTTGAGATCATACCACCTGAAGCTCGACATGGTACTGTGCTAGGTCTTGTTGAATATCTCCAATACTCCCTTATAGGATTCTTGCTTCCTCGTCTAGGACTGATCCATTGTTTCTATCTGATATGTTACCTCTTGTGGATGATGTGTTTCTCCCGAGAGTTGCGTTTCGTGTTAATATAAGTTTGATGTTCTTCTTGGGTTTGAGCCATCTGCTCCAAACACTGCAGAGCTTCTCGTCATGTGGTATCCTTCTGTTCTTCACTTTGAAACAAAAGGAAGAAAGCGGGTGTGTTATTAGATACCTTAGCTAATAAGGCATCCATGTCAACGGGCGGTGCAGCCGATGGTGCTGGTGGGACATTGGAACGTTCTTGCTGCTGAACTTCACTTGGTGGAATGATCAGGTTTCAATATTCATCTAGTTGTGGGTCACTGGTATTCACGCTGGTGGAATTTTTGTGGCTTGACCCGTTTGGGGGTTGTTGTTGCTGTTTCTGTCAGTGGCAGACATAGTGATATGTGTTTCACGTTGGTTTTCTAATGTTTTGATCAATCTCTCCTTCCTACTAGCGCCAAATGATGAATCTTAAAATTCACTGGGAAATAGGGTTTATCACTACAAGAAAACATAACTATAACGAGGAAAGTTTACAAAGAAAAAAATTCTCAGAAATTTATGAGTGCATTACAAAGATTTTACGACAAAACACCATTTCGTTGTAAAGTAGTTGTAAAGTTACAAGGAAAAAGATTTCATAAGTTACTAGTACATTTACGCTGACTGTACAAGGAAAAAGAAGATGCATCGAAAAGTTCTTGTAACTTTACAAGGTTTTATGACAAATCATGTTACTATTATTTTTGGTGAAAACATGTATGAAATATGCTTTAAAAACTGATTTCGTTGTAAATTAGTTGTAAAGTTGATGTTATAGAGTTGTCAAATCATAATAAATTGTTTCCTTGTAAATGAGATGTTACATCTGCACCTACAAAATTCGAAAAATCTCTTATATATATATATGTTCATTCTCATAAGAAAGAAACACACGAACGGAAAAAAAAATCAAGAAAAAATACTTATGATAAAAATATTTATGAGTTACAAAGTTTGATGTATACATACAAAGATTCTGCCGATAGAGTGACAAATGCATTTCTCAACGAGGTAGAGACCTTACACGCAGGAAAATGGTAAGATGTTATGTACTTGTCAGAAGTGCTAGAATAATTTTTTTTCCCTTAGTGAAACTGTATGGAAGCATTTAGTAAACAACAATTTTACACCATATTACTATACTTGGTTTTTACATGGAGAAGGTTATGGTGGAAATGAAGCTAGTAGTAGTAATAATAATTTTTAGGATGCTGGTAATAATGAAAAACCGAATCATTTGCATAATGAATATAATTACTAATACGAGAAGCAAATGGTAGATCATGATAGAGTTCACAACATAATTCTAATGTCTTTTTAGAAACTACTACAACAATAGCTGATGAAACTGAAAATGTTAAATAATCTAACTTGGATCCAAAATGGTTTTATGAAATATTATATCCTGCCAATCAACCCATCTATATTGGTTGTAGAGAATGCTTCTATAAATTTTCTCTAGCAGCTAGGATGATGAATATTAAAACATATCATAATTTACCTAGGAATTGCATGGATGCATGGACCGAATTTTTTAAAGAGAATTTACCAGAAAATAACATGTAAGTTAAATCTTATTATGAGATTCAAAAATTGGTTTATAGTCTTTGGTTGCATTCGGAGATAGTACATGTTTGTATCGATAACTTCATGAACAACTAGAGAGACGATGAAAAGCTAGAAGAGCGTTAATTCTGCAAGAAGCCATGATTCAAACCGCAAGGACGTAGGCGGAATAGGGTATTGTACCAAAAGATGTGGTATCTACCAATTACAAACATGTTACAAATATTATATCAATATGAGAGGACTCTTGGAACGATGAGATGGTATGATGAAGATGTCCAGACGAATGGCGAGGCCGTGGAAACATTTTAACACAATGCACCTAGATTTTGCTAGAAATATTTAAAATGTATATCTTGGATTGTGCACAGATGGATTTAGTGTATTTGGAATATATGAGAGATAATATTCTTTTTGGTCAGTCATTCTTACGTCGTAAAACCTACAACCAAAGATGTGCATGAAACAAGAATTTATATTCTTAAACATATTAATCTCTGGTCTGAAGCATCCAAAACTTTTGCTAGATGTTTTTTTTTAAACCATTGATACAAGAGCTGAAGGACTTGTGGTTATCAAGGGTGAGAACATATGACTGTTCCATGAAAATAATTTTTTGATGTGAGTAGTTCTATTGTGGATTAAAAGTGACTTTGTTGCGTACATGATGTTGTCTGGACGGATAACACATGGAAGGTTATCCATATTGTATTGGTTTGATTGTCATCGTCGATTTCTCCATATTATTCATCTCTACCAAAGAAACAAAACATTTTTTCGGTACAAAGAGTTGTCAGAGACAGCCCCCCTCTATTTTTAAGTGGAGAACAAATCAAAGAGCAAACATATTAATACAAAGCTGAGGAAACTGTTCGTCGTGGAGGAAAGTTGCACGTTCCTAGAAATATGTCTGATGAGTATGGGATTGCTCACAATTGGTACAAGAATAATATATTTTGGGAGTTGTCTTAGTGAAAGGATCTTCTTTTGCACCACAACCTTGATGAGATAAATAGTTTTTGACAACATCATGAATACAATATTGAACATCCAAGGAAAGATAAAAAGACAACAAAAAGAAAAGGTTGGACTTGATATTTTCTTAAGAAGTGAGTTACATATCAAGACCAATGGAAAAGTTCAAGTTCCCATCTTCAGGTTGTTATTAGAAGTAGAGACGATTTTGTTCAACTATGTGACATTAGAAGTGAAGTTCTTTGATGGTTATGTTTCAAATATTTCAAGATGTATTCAACAAGATCAAAAATGATCATGAATGAAGAATGTCATGATTGTCATGTGTTTATGCAACGATTACTTCCATTCGTTTTTGCTTAACTGCTTCCAACAAATATACATGAAGCACTTGCATGTAATTAAATATTTTTGATTAAATAATATATATGTTAATTATGATATGTTATTGATGAGGTTATTTTTTACAATATGCAGCTATCAGAGCATTATTCAGGGATCTGAGCACACGTACATTCAAGGTAGATGTCATCCAACAACTTCATGAGAAAATTTTGATCTTATTGTGCCACTTGGAAAAGATATTTATTCCTGCATTTTTGACGTCATAGAACATCTAGTTACCCACCTCTTGCATGAGGCATTGCTTTGTGGACTTCTTCATTACGTATGGATGTATCCGTATGAACACTCCATGAAACATTTGAAAGGGAAAGCAAAAGGTCAAAGAGTTAATAATTGTTGAGAGTTTGACAGCAGAAACATCTCACTTCACATCATACTACTTTTCACCAACAGTACATACCAGAAAAGAGTTTCTAGAATATATAATGATGGTAAAGTCGTGCCATCATATGCAATTGATGGTGTTACTAACATTTTCTGCTCAATTGGATGGTTTGGTGGTAAATTGGAAGAAATATGGTGGTCCAGTGAAGAGGATATGCATAGTGCCCACACTTATATTATTCTCAACAACGAGGATGCATTGACGTATTCATTTGAAAGGTAAATATATTTCAAGTGTATTATATATATATATATATCAATCCGATTGCAATGTGTATGTAAATTAATTATAATTTGTGATTTACAGTTTATTTGTAACTCAAGTTGAAGCAATATTGGAAATCTCTACAACTGAGCTAGAGCTAGACTAACAAAAAGATCAATACTTTGTCAAGTAGTTAAAGTTAAAGATATTATATCTCACTCAAATTTTAACGTTGTCAAGTGGTAAATTTTTTAATATAATATGCAATTTTTAACGTTGTTACCCTTTTGTAGGTTGATTAGGAGGATTCATATTACCCATATTGTTTCATGAATTGGTCCTAAGTTCAGTATTAAAGGTTATCACATCACCTATGTATTTTACATGAGTTTTACCTTTCATGCATAAAAGTATGGGAGACGGCGGGCAATAAGTAACTACAAAATATGTGTGAAAGGCAAAATATTTTTTTACGGAATCTTACATGAAATTATTGAAGTGGAATTTTTGGGGTAAGTGAAACTAAAATGCATCCTCTTCAAATGTGATTGGTTAGACCCCTTTGTCAACATGAGTGTTTGGTTTAACAAATTTGATGTTGTTGATGTCAATTATGGACGAAGATAAAACAAATTTGAGTCTTTTATCTTAGCTTCTTAAGCCAACCAAGTTAGCTTTATTATATACTATCGCCTTAAAGATTCCGTAATAAACTGGTTATATGCTACCAAAGTTACACCTCATAGACTAATAGTTTCTGGAGAAGAACCATATTTGCAAGAAGAAACGTGTATCACTTAAGTGGAGATACATGAACAATAAACTGATGAGATCCTTCTTGTTGACATGCATAACCGTCAATATAAAGATCTTCCCGACAACATGATGGATGAAGTCGGTGAATACGAGTTTGATGCAAGTGATGATGATCATGATAGTGATATTGATGAAATTCCAATGATAGAATGATGTAATATATGTTAAAAATTTTATTTTAAATAAGTAAATCAGTTTAAGACTTAATGCATGTGTATGTTGTTTGATTACAATATTTTTTACTTAGAATTTTAGAGATTTTATTGGAGTTTAGGGTTTAAAAGAAAATGGGATAAATGGGATAATATGGGTTAAGAGGGATATGATGTTAAGGTATAAGTAACTCTGGGTTTAGGAATTTGATTTTTAAAAATTCAGATATAGTCCTAATAAATCTATCATAATGGAAAACGCGGGCATGATAGATTTATCTTAATACATGTGTCCTACTAAATTCGTCGTAATGCCATTGCTCTTAAATTCGTCGTAATTCCATTCTTCTTAAATTCGCCGTAACATTAAAAATGCAGGTTTGGTAGATTCGTTAAAATAGAAAATGCGGGTCTAATAGATTCGTCGCAATAGAAAACATGGGTCTGGTAGATTCCTTGTAATATTACGATGGATTTATGAGAAATGATGTTTCCTAATATAAAGTCAAAACAGGGATGAGGCATTCCTTGTATACTCCTCTCTACCCACTCCTCCACTCCTTCTCTGATCAAGATAGGTTTTAATATATATATATATACATTTTTACCTTAGGTAATTTAGATAATTAGCTTAGGTGATAAATTTAGGTAACATAACCATATCAAAGATTATGTTGCGGTATTTAAACTGATTGAATTTTTTTTTTTTGAATTTGGATGGCTCTTAGGAAATGACTACTACATTATTCTGAGATGTTTGGTGGTTTTGGGTCGTCTTCTTCAGCTCCATCATCTAGTTCGGATTTGGAGACAATCCTGACTCTCAGACGTCTCAGAGAGTTTCTCGGATGCCTATTCTTCCTACACCTCAGATACCTCCACCTCCTGCTCCATACGCTGTGCCTCCAGCAGCTCCAGACGGTGCATCTCCTACACCTTCAGCCGAAGTTCATCCGGATTTTCTTGTGCCTCCATCTACACCTTACGCTTGATATACCAACGAGAATCTTCTTGCCCATCCTGGATGAGAAGGTTTAGATATTCAGAACTTTGATCAACCGCCGGGTACTTATTGGTAAGTATTTCTTTTCATATATTTATTTTCTAACAAGTTACTTATATTTTTAGGTTTGGCGTCAACAACCGCATCAAACAGAGCGTTTCTGACACAATCAAAAGATATTTTCTTGAGCCCCATGCGAAACTGGACGTTGACTCCTGAGCAAGTTAGGACGACATAGTTCAATTTTTTTTGCGGTACGTTTTTTCCTTATTTTAAATTTAATAATTAATTATATATTTTAATTAATATTTTAAATATTTGATTAATTATTTCAGAAAAAGTGGAATTTGTCCGTAGAGATGAGCGAGAGGGTGAAGAGGAAATTTGTTGCAAAAGCAAAAACCTACCTGACAAACACTATCTCAGATTGAAAGGACAAATGGGAGTACTACGTCTATGATGTAAAACCCACCGAACTCACGAATGAAGTATGGGATGGCTTGATCACATATTGGAGGTAAACCCGGTCAATCCGCATCGCCAATCGGTGCTCTGCTTTCCCTCTGACGAAGGACGTGAATGGTCATTTGCCGATGGTTCATACTATCGGACAAAACCCCCACGGGATATCCATCTAGAGATAGTACACTTTATTTTTAATATTTAATATCAAATCCTTTATCTTATTAATATTCTTATTTTCAATTTATTTGTAGGCTGAGAAGACATGACTCTTACCATCTATGTCAATACTATTCAAGTTTACTCACCAGACTTCCAAGGGGACTTTTGCATTATGTGAAAGAGGTACTTGCTAAACTGAATGAAACCTTCTTTCTTCGATCAGAATACAAATAAGATCAAAAGGGCCATCATTGGGGCTAAGGGAACTATAGGCGGAGTAATTATGCGCTGGGAAGTCTTTCCTTAAAGCATCCTAGGTCCAAACAGATCTACCACGACGTGGCTGTTCAGATAGAATAACATGAGATGCAGCTTAACAAGCAATTTCTCAATGGATTACTTGTCTCATTATCTACATATGAGGTGGAAAAAATATTCGAAAATGTACTTAAAAAAAAAATTAATTTCTTTTTAACATTTAAATTAATATTTTTCTTAAATTTTTTAGGTGGTCCCTAAAAAAAGAGATGAATGGTGAGAATAGAATCCGTCAATACTGTAAAAAAGGAGACCTTGTTCTATTTTTCAAAATGGGATCATGAGACTTCTCAGATACATGCTCAAATGGCTATGACGAATGCTCAGTTGGAATCCCTTGAAGGTCTTCTCAACGTTATGGCGGTTGCAAACCCGATCATGCAGAGAGCGTTGAACATGAGAAGATGGCAGCTCGGGATGCAACAGTCTCCTTCCAGTTCCACTTGTGAAGTCCATGACTCTCCAGGAATACCGTCCTTGTAATTGATATATTTTCTTGGAATGTATGAATAAAGAGACTTGATTGACAAGTAAGCTNCCCCCCCCCCCCCCCCCAACAACTTTTTCGATGATATCCTCCTTTTACTTTTTTTTGTTATATAAAATTTAAATATTGATGAATTTATTTTTATGATATTTATATTCTTCATATTTTAAAATATTTTAATTTTTAATATTTCCGTTGATAATTTAAATATTTTTAAATATTAAATATAAAACTAAATTGCAACATTGAGATGTTAATTATTTTTAGTGCTTACAATAAATTTACAAAAAAATACTTGTAAACTTCTTGTAAGAATTGCAAGGAATTTACAAGGAAATATTTGTAAACTCGTTGTAAAACATTACGAGGACTTAACAACTACTTCATTGTCAATTCCTTGTAAAGTGTACAAGTATTTAACAATGACATTATACGAATCTTTTACGCCGAACATAACAATAAAATTACGACGAATACGTCTGCTTCTCCTTTACGACGAATACGTTTTGTTGTAAAGGTTACAAGAAAGTTATGACGAATCTTCTAATACGATGGGAATTTTATAATGATATGGTGTTATTTGTTAATTCGTTGTAACCATCCTATTACAATGAATTAACAAGGAATACCATCCTTGTAATTGATATATTTTCTTGTAATGTATGAATAAAGAGACTTAACTGACAAGTAAACTAAAATGGAAAGACAAAGCTCAGATTAATTATGGAGGAAGATCATTTTATTGATAATTTGGAAGTAAATATAAAAGGTGCTTGATAATAGAGATTGGGTATAATGAGAGTATAATTTAGTTATTGAGATATCAGATTTTTTGACTTTGGCTCTTTTTTTTATAGCTCTTTTTGGTGGATCGTAATGGTGGTTTGATCTCTAGTCTGGACCGAGCACTTTAATAATGGCTTTAGAGCTCTTGACTACTTGAGCCCGAACTACACTTTAATTTTGTGGACCTATGTTGCCTTCTCAGATTTTGTTGGTGAAATTATTAATATGTTTGTATATATCTATTTTGATGTTTTTTGTTTGTTTGACGGAGTTAGATGTATTTACGTGGTTGGGTGTATATGATTACACTATGCATGGAGGATTACAACTAAATAAGGCAATAATGGCACGGAGAGGCTGTCAAAGAGAGCTTCTTCTTTTTTTTTTTGTCTAAAGTGCAGAAAACGCAATGTGATGAGTATTTATCTCTTTTAATGTCTAAAAGGTCATAATTATTCGGTGGAAACTACACAATTATAAATTTACTCTTTTTAAACTGAGATCCTAAGCAAAAAAGGAAAAAAAAAATTATTCGTTGGTTACAATGATGTGATCTGATTTCAAATAAGCTCCCCACTTATCAAAATGATTTATTTTAGGTTGAATCTTTTCTTAACTTGTAAGTGGTAAGTTTTTTTTGGTGGATTCCTTTGTTTTTAATAGGCTTAAGTGTTTTTACCTTAAATTGAAGCTCCGACTATAATCCAAACCGAAAAACAGAAACTCCATTTATTATACAAAATATCCAAACTATTGTTAAGAGTTTTGTATTTTTGGTTTCGGGTAGAACCTGAACCAAAATCCGAAATAGTATCCAAAATATCTAAAATTAATTAATATATTAATATTTATATATATTAAAGTAACTTTGATATTTTAGAGTATTCTTTAAAAAAATTATACTTTTTATTTGTTATTTTGAATTCTTTTTTAGTTTACATAGTTTAATTAGTTTTTCATTAACTTTTTGAATAATTTATATGTTTTGAGTTTTTTTTTGTTAACTTTTTAGTTTTATTGAATTTATATGTTTTGAATGGAATTTATGTGTATAGTACCAAAAATTTTAAAATTTGAATCAATCGAACTGAATTTGACATGATTTCCAAACGTTCAAGCCTAGTTTTTAACTTTTTATTAAGTGCTACATATTTTACTAAAAAAACAACTATAATTATACTTAGCTCCTTTAGTTGAATTAAGACAGTATGGTAATTGACTTAGTGCAATAACCAGATGGAAGTTATTTTATGAGGAAAAAGAAGAAACAAGCATAATTAAGAGCTTCAAAGGATCACCAATAAGAACCCGATTCCGTGAGGATAACATATTTGACGAGGATCAAATCTCTCTCTATCTATCTATAGATTCCATTCCAATCTTCAAACCTACTCCAGTTGAAAAAACATTCTATGTTAAGTTAGTGAGTTCTGTTTCAACATCATATGTTACTGTTGTCTCCATCGAATTATTATATATGCCTTACGTAACTGAATTGAAAAGTTAGGTAATGGTCTGATGAGTGTTCGACCTAGTGAGACACAAAACCTACCAAGGAAAAATGACGCATTTAAATATTTTAATTAATGAAACAACTCCACTGATGTAAGATAGTATATCATAACTCGTAGTTTCATTTCCCCTATTGACAACAAAAAATGATATTACAAGTTGATATACATAACAAAGTATTCTGGTAAATAACAAGACCATGTTACCCCGATAGATATATATTTGCTAAATTCTTTACTAGTCCGAACATATTCGATACTAGTGGTGCTTGATGTATCAGTGGCAATCCTAAGTTGTTTAGTTTTCTTTAACATAGTTAGTTTCAATCATTTGCTTGACTCTTTGAACTACGGTTCAAAACTCCCCTAAACTCTTTACTTTCCTTTTATTTATTTTATGTTTTCACAAAAAAATACTTTTTAGATCTGTTACTAGACATATGAATGTGATTTTTTGTACTTACAAAAATTCTGAATCAATTTTAGTGATTATCGATTCATGAATCAAATTAATTAACAACTTTATCTTACAATCTTTTAATAATATTTATTATTTTTCATTTTCCGTAAGCAATAAAGAAAGATAAAAATATATTTCTGGATTTTAAAGGTATCCCCAACCCTTAACACTATTTTAATGTCAAACTACACTGTTTTAATGTAATTTTAACACTAAAACAAATCCTTTTCCAATTATAACACTAAACTTCACATTAAAACTATTTTATAATATTATATGTATTAAGTTTTTTATTTATCATTTATTTAATTATATATATTATTAATAAAATAAATGATAATATTTTAGTGAAATAAATAATGTTTTAGTATGGTGAATAGTTTTATACCAAATTTGGTATAAAATTTTAGTGTTGCACTAAAATAATGTGATTTTTGTAGTTAGATGGGAAAGGTTTTGGTGTAAAAATCATACTAAATAGTATTTTGCAGAAATGACCTAGAAACGTCCGTTTGGATTTGTCGTACGGAACTACTGCCAATAGATAGTGGATGGTGGATTTGTTCAAATCTTTTTGTTCTGTTTTCCCCACAAGTTACTTCTTTGGACTCCCATTATGCGTAGGGATATTATATTAATTTTATTTGGCCCGCATATGTGTGGCGTATATACTCAAATGATTTGATACATATCTATCTAACTTACTTTATCTAACCCATAATAAAAAATAAAAGGTAATAGTGACGACGAAAACTGGCGAGGAAATAATTATGAAATTTTGTTTGATTTCTATTTTTGGTTATATTGGAACACCATAGAGAATAGAACGCTGTATTAATAAGTTTGTTAGCTAACGTCGTATATTTTTCTATTGAATAGTCGTGAAAATATTAGTGAATTTCTTTGGAAAAGAATAATAACTACTACTATATATGTATGTTACTACTATATATGTGAACAATCGCATCTCTTTCTAAATGACACAATACATTTCTGCTTAGTGACTACTTCTCTAATTTTGACACTTATATAACCAAGAGAAATACTTTAAAATAGCACTAAATCATTATGATAAAATTAGCAAAACAAAAAATCTTAAAACAACATCATCAACTAAAAATTATAAATACAGTTTTATTTTTATTTGAATTTAGGATAAATGTGTAATTGATAATTTAGTATTAAAGAAATGGAGGTGGAACAAGGATTCAAGAGTTAGAGTAATTTAGTGTTCTTGTCAAATAAACGTTATTATTTCAAATGATTGATTACTATTTTTGAATAATTTTCTAATTTTGAGATGTTCCCTTTAACCATTCACTATAATTAGGTTTGGTACTTATCCAACCTAAATTCTCATTAAAATAGTCCTTTATTGTATTAGTTTTGATATCTTAATATATTAAAAAGATATAGTGAATCAAGTCATTTTTGTTTAATTGTAAAAGAGTTTTAGCTGGAATTTTCGCTGTGGATTTGATTCGTTTTGGCTACCTATCTAATGCTATATTGATGAATTAGTTACGCATTCAAATGCATGACCTTGTAAATTAGTTTTTGGGCGTAAAAAGTTTTTGAGATCCCACAATTATGTGATATTTAAGTGGTAAGATAAAAAGTGATATACAAATACAGTAGTAGTAGTCCGATAATGAGATCTGACTTTCATTTCTACTTCCCCTAGTCCGCAGTCACAGTGACGATGATGGTAGTGACATGTATAATATATAGACTTACATAAATATATATAGGCATGTATATTAGTATTTATTATATGGGAAAATTAGAAAAAGAGACACTTTCAATTTTGATTTGTCTCAATAAAATTTCTAGGTGATTTTTTAGGAAACTAAGATTTTGATTATTTTTAATACCATAATACCCTTATAATATCTTTTTATGCCAATTTAATTTGAATTAGAAAATAATCTATTAATATTAATTAATAATAAAAAATGACACTCAAAAAAAAAAATTTCATAAAAACGAAAAAAAAAACTCTAAACAAGCTCTAAACAACCCTAAACCCCAAATAAACTCAAACTCTAAACAAATCTTAAACCCTAAATAAACCCAACCTCTAAACAAACCCTATACCCCAAATAAACCCCAAACTCTAAACAAACCCTAAACCCCAAATAAACCCAAACTCTAAACAAACCCTAAACAAACCCTAAACCCCAAATAAATTCAAATTCTAAACAAACCCTAAACCCCAAATAAACTCAAACACTTAACAAATCCTAAACCCCAAATAAACCCAAACTCTAAACAAACTCAAAAACCCCAAATAAACCTCAAACTCTAAACAAGCCCAAACAAACCCTAAACCCCAAATAAACCCAAACTCTAAACAAACCCTAAACAAACCCTAAACCCCAAATAAATTCAGATTCTAAACAAACCCTAAACCCCAAATAAACTCAAACACTAAACAAACCTTAAACCCCAAATAAACCCAAACTCTAAACAAACCCAAAAACCCCAAATAAATCTAAAACTCTAAACAAGCCCAAACAAACCCTAAACCCCAAATAAACCCAAATTCTAAACAAACCCTAAACCCCAAATGCACTCAAACTCTAATCAAACCCTAAATCCCCAATAAACCCCAACCTCTAAACAAACCCTATACCCCAAATAAACCCCAAACTCTAAACAAACCCTAAACAAACCCTAAACAAACCCTAAATCCCCAATAAATCCAAACTCTAAACAAACCCTAAACAAACCCTAAACCCCAAATAAACCCAAATTCTAAACAAACCCTAAACCCCAAATAAACTCAAACACTAAACAAACCCTAAACCCCAAATAAACCCAAACTCTAAACAAACCCTAAAACCCCAAATAAACCTCAAACTCTAAACAAGCCCAAACAAACCCTAAACCCAAACTCTAATCAAACCCTAAATCCCAAATAAACCCCAAACTCTAAACAAGCCCTAAACAAACCCTAAACCCCAAACTCTAAATAAGCCCTAAACAAACTCTAAACCCCCCCAAAAAAGAAATTCTAAACAAATCCTAAACCTCAAATAAACCCAAAGTCTAAACAAACCATGAACCCCAAATAAACAAAAACTCTAAAATGCTATTGGATTAATGCATTCTGCTTAGGCAGTTCTCTAAAGTGCTAACGAAGAGAAAAGATTGTGGGAGGAGGAGAAAATATTCTTTCAAATATTTAGGGTAGATTTAGTTTAGATTTAGGAAACATCTCTAACCGAATATGGAAGTTTCCATATTTTTCGGATTTCCTTAGAATATGTAATCTACCTTACGTACAATAAAGTAGAGTAAGTGTGATACAAATTGTACCATAAGCGTCACATCAAGTAAAAGACAGAACAGGTTACGACACAAACTCTAGATAAGGTAGATTAGTGAGTTGGGGATATAAATCATTATCAAACCGTAGGTAGACCTAAGACATCTTTCTTGATTATAATGTAATGAATTCTATCATAGTTAGAATATGCAATAAATGTTAGTTTACGTTTTATATCTTAGATATACCTATGTATAAATTTTAGTATCTCATTTCTGGACTAAGTAGATTACCAGAATGCGTACTCTAACCATAGTTAGATTATAAAATAAAATTTAATTCTATTTTTAAAAAAAAAAAATTAAACATATATATTGTCATACTTATGTTTCCAATAGTTTTCATATTTTTTAACATTTTTAGAATTCAGTTTACTATTTTTTTCATATAAGAAGGGTAAAACTTGTCCAGAATTGCCCAAAATATGAGAAGTCCTATAAAGACAAATAAAAATTGAAAGTGTCTCTTTTTTCCAATTTTCCCTTATTATATCCTATTCATATATCTATACGTAGGTACGTAGAATCCGAATTCCATTCTAAATCTGCGTCTCACAAGTTTTTTTTTTTTTTTTGTAACTCAAAATATTTTGCACTAAGATGTCGCAACTTTTCCCGTTCGGAACTCAATTCAATTCCGTTCTCTCATCTCTGGTTGCATCTAGTGAGAAGAAGCAAAGTGCATATCAAAGTTACCTTCCTTTATGCAGTTTATAATAATTATCATTAAAAAGTAACAGTCAATACATGAAAAATATTAAAGAAAAGAAGAGAAAATAAAGAAGAGAAGGTGGAAAGAGTCGTATAAGGCTGACTTGTGTTTCGTGAAATTCAACTTTGTATAATATTCCAAGTGGGCTGCGACTTGGGGAGACGTGGGAGACCCACACACTTTCACCCATTACTCACACGCCTTTTCTTTTACTCATTGCTTTGTTATTTGTCACTTCCACCAACCACATTCATTAATATGTATATATGTATATTCGCCTTAGATTTACTTAACCTTTGTCTTCATGTTAAATTGTGTAAAACGGAAAACATCTCTACTATCGGAGTTGTAAAACTAATAAAATATTAAAAAAGTAAAACTAATAAAATGTCCATAATAACAATTAACAAATCAAAGCTCCACGCAAACAAAGACTACAAATGCAAACGCAGAAAGTAAAGGGTATGCTGATGCTAATGTTGTCAAACAAGAAAAGAGAGAGTAAAGGATATGCTAATGCAAGCATTTTCACACGAAACACTACGAATGTGAAGAAAGTGCATCATCATCATTCATCAAAAAAGCTATATAAATCTCCTGAATCCAATCATTTTCCTTTTTTTTTTCTCTCTCAACTACTACACCTTAATTAAACTACATAAAACAAGAAGGAACCTAGTTGGGTAAGCAAACACATATAAACCCAAGAGAATCTTTTATAATTCATTTGTTTTTCTTTATTTGGGTTTAAGAGCCAGAGTCTTTACGACTCTTGCGTGTTCCCATAAGACCTATTAGAAAGCATTTAAAGAATAGAATACGGCCAGTCCCCATAGACATATTGCATAGACTCTAAGCAAAACTAGAGATATGACTAAGTCTGGTCATAAAATTCGTAACCCGAAATCAGAATTGAATCCGAATCCAAAAACCCGGTCCGTACCTGGTCCGGAATGTAAAAAATATCTGGATGGGTATTGTAAAGTGGAAGAAAACAAATACGAACCTGAAATGTTATTAACCAAACTAAGATGGGTAACCCAAAAAACCGAAAACCCAAAAAATCTGAAAAAGAATATGAAAAAACCGATCAGAATGTCCAAACTATTGTACAATATAATTATATGAAACATAAATATATACTTCAAATACTCAATTTCATATTTATTTTAATATGGTATCTAATAATAAGTATCTAGTTAAAATAAGTATTTTAAATACTTAATTATATATAAATAAATATATCTTTTTATATTTTGCTTTTATAGTTTTGGATTCTATTTCGGTATATCCAAACCGATCTGATATAACCTGAATCCAAATGATATATGGTTACTTAATGGGTTCTAGGATGTGATACAAAACTAACCCGAACCCGATGTGTTATATCCGAACCCAACCTGTACTTGCAAATTTACTAGAATGAAACCTAAGAGGTATTATAAAAAAAGCTGAAATCCAAAAAACTCGATCCTACGCCAACAGGTACCCGAACGTCCAGACCTAAATGTGACTTGTTGGCAGAAGCGGCTCAACGGGAAAGCAAAAAAAAACTTAAGCTTCCGGCCTTCATTTAATTTAGTATATTATCGGCCAAAAATTATGGAAATCCTTATGTAGCTTAATGGTTAATGAAGCCATTTAAGCTAGGTAGGTGAGATGAGTTCGATTCTAAACCATTATATTTTTCCTAATACTTTTTTTTTATTAGATCTCATTATTAAATGTGAATTATTTGATGTCTCTAAGTAGTAATAGGACTTGTTTTTTTTAAAAAAATGCTTTTAGCCTAAAAAATATTCAGGACCGACACTGCTTATTGGACCTAATAATCACATTACAAGAAAAAATTAAATGGTCTGAATCCAAGTAAGGACAAGGCCGCTCATATGTACGATCTAGGGAAGGTTGATGAAGAAGACGAGGTCAAGAGCGATCCCAAAGTCTATGGGATACAAGGAACAAACAAATAAAGGAAATAATTATAAAAGAAGAAGAAAAAGAGAAGAAGAGGACACATGCAAAATCTAATAAGAGTATACATTAGTACATTACACACTTCAACCTCAACCTCTTATCTTTTGTCATTTAACTTAGATCTAGTTTCTTTTACTTATTCGATCTTTGTAAATTTGTTGTTGTTTCATCCTTGATATAATAAAGTCCAGTTTTGTCAAGCGAAATCTGATTAGGTCGTTATATTCTGAGGATATCGTTGCACATGATTTATTCCCCTAATATATACTTGCAATCCTATCAAATTCTTAATGTGGGACTTTAGGATCCACATTTTGGCGCTGTCAGAGGGAAACAGAAACAAAAAGCATCCTCATTAAGAATCTGATCTAAGGTTCCTAAGAACGATCATGGACCCGAGTTAACCACTAAAAAGGAATAAAGATAAATAAATCGGATCTTGAAGGCCGGCGAAGCGATTTCCCAAAGGGCCCGATTTCAGTCGGCCGGATAGGCGACTCACGTTCACACAAGGAACTCTGAGATGATACCCTGGACCGAAACCCAAATAAAACCGACCACATGATCACAAGACCGAAAGGAGCAATCTCTTTAAAGGATAATATCATTTTTCATGAATATGAAACCTTGAGGCTCAACAAGCCACATGACGATGCACTTGTCATACAATTCGAAGTTGGCAGAACTTGCATGAAAAAAATACTTGTCGATACCGGGAGCTCCAGCGACATCCTCTCATACGAAATGTTCAAGACGATGGAATACCCTGACTCCATGATAACACCTGGAGTAGCAATGTTTGTTAGTTTTGGTGGGGTCGCAATCCATCTGCTTGGCTCAATCTCGTTAATCGTAAAAGCCAGCAATGCTCAGTGCATGATGGATTTTGCAATAATATACCATTACACGCTATTTGATGTCGTACTTAGGAGACCATGGATGCGGAAAATGAAGGCCGCTCCCTCGATCTATCACAAATGCGTGAAATTCATCTCTTCGACCAGAGAAAAGACAATTTGGAGAAGTCATAAGTTCTCACAAGCTTGCAATATGAATAATTTCATAAATACCTGACCTGCAGAATCAAATCGATCCAAATCACGGGGCGAGATCACATAGAGAACTTCATCCAGAGTTTGCAATCTCTCAAAATGTGACCCTAGAAAAAATCTTACCAGTCTCGTCAACCTCGATGACCGCTTCCCGAAAAGATGCATTAGCACTGGAAACGATCTCTTTCCGGAGATAAGGACAACCTCCTATTATTATTATAATGGAACCTCGAAATTATTTAATTGTCAGCAGAGGATATGCTGGGAATTAGCATTGAAATTACCTCACACGAGCTAAACACTGACCCGACATTCAAACCCATAAAGAAAAAATGACAAAAGTATATCCCGAACGAGCCAAAGCAGTTAACAATGAAGTCGACAACTCCTAATAATCGGATCGATCATAGAAGTGAAGTATCACAATTGGCTCGTCAACCTGGTGGTGGTGAAAAAGAAAAATGGAAAATGGAGAGTATGCATCGATTTTACTGACTGTTAGGCCTTAGATTTTACCACTTTAAGGCCTTGATATAAGTATTATTTAGAGTCTATTGTATATGTTTGGAGTTTATATTAGATTCTTTACAGATCTAGGTGTGTTTGGAATAATTTGGTGATTATGAACCATTATGGAGCTATTTGAGGTTTAGAACAATGCAAAATTGTCAGAAGTGTATCAACGGATGGAGGTATTCCTGATATTCCTTGGATCTCATCGTTTTACAGAATATAGATAATTGAGTTAGCTTTCCAGTGCCACCAGTTTTAGGACAATCCAACGGTTAGATCTAAAGTTATGACCATTTTACTGATGAATGGTCTGTCTGCCTCACGAGAGCAAGTTGTCGAAGATATGAAGAGGTGTCAACCGACATTACACCTTAGTGTTGCTTAACAAAAATGCGAGCAGATGAGTCTAGTCTATCTCAAGACCGACGTGGGCCTAGAAGTCATGACAAATAACAAGATTGCCCCTGACCGACTTAAACCTAGTTTATATGTTTTATAAGCCATTGTTGACGGCTACAGACTTTACAAGCTTTTATCATTCATTCTTGTTCTTAGGGTTAGGAGAGAAGGGAGGAACTCCTTCAGAGTCCACCTGGAACTCTTTCAGAGTCCTCCCGGAAATCCTTCAGAGTCCTTCTGGAACTCTTTCAGAGTCTTCATGGAACTCCTTAAGAGTCCTCCTGGAACTCCTTAAGAGTCCTCCTGGAACTCCTTTAAAGTCCTCCTGGAACTCCTTCAGCGTCCTCCTGGAACTCCTTCAGAGTCCTCTTGGAACTCCTTCAGATTTCTCCTAGAACTCTTTAAGAGTTCTCCTGGAACTCTTTCAGAGTCCTTCACATTACTCCTGGAAATCCTTTGGTTTTGTTATCTATCATATTCACCTATGATTTCTATTTCATCTATCATGTTTGAGTAATCATCCAGTTAGATTTAGGGTTGATGTGGTAATATGATTATATGATGTTATAGAATTGCCAGGGTGAACTATTATATCCTTCATTAGAATTATTCTTATTGCTTATATTCTAGAGTAGCTAACTAGATCCATGAACCTAGGATAATTGACAATTGCGAGAGTATGTCAGCTTTTGATATAATTCTACTGAGCTAGGTTGCTAGATACGTACGAGAGTAGGTCTATAACTTAGTAAACACAAATCGATCCGTCCTTAATGCTTGATCGAAGAAGTATCGATTGAAACTCTATACTATCGATCGATACTCAATCGTTGTTCACATGCGAGAGCTGGAACAAAGACTTAGTCATATGACTAGATAAGATGCGAGAGCTGCCATCTAAATATATGAATTCGAGTTCTAGGATTGTTATTCATACCCTTAGCATCTATACTTCATTAATCAAATTACTTAAACCTTAAATCTAGCTATTAATCATTCCTGCTTAAAACCTACAATTTATTTATTTACTGCTTTTATAGTTTCTCACCTAGCTTAACCTTGACAATATAGAATCTATTATGTGTCTATGCTCCTGTGGATTTGATTCCTAAATACTGCAATTTGACACTCTTATTTGAGAAAATTAAAATAAACGCTTAGGATAATTTGACCGATATCACTGACCTCAATAAAGTATGTCCTAAAGAAAACTTCCTATTGCTGCACATTAATCGCCTAATAGAGGCCACATCGGGACTTGAACTTCTATCATTTATGGATGATTTCTCCGGATATAACCATATCTTGATGAACTTAGAAGGCTAGGAGAAAAATAATGTTTTGACATCCTGAACGCCTGTGATGAAGTTGAACCCGACAAAATGTTCCTCCGGGGTTGCATCAAGAGAATTTGTGGGATACCTTGTAACTTAGAGAGGAACTGATGCAACCATGACTAAACCAGTTGCTGATCCGGATCTAGACGAGCTGGATGGAGCTGACAATGCCCAAGGAGCTAGAAAGAAGCTGGAGTTGATTGTGAATGATGATATTGGCATGATGGATCAGGCTGGAAGGGAAGAAATTCGGTCCAATTCTTTTGTTGCATCGGATGGTATTTTTCAGCCCAAAAGGAGATCAAATACACAAGTTAAGGATCCAATATATCTTGTTGATAGGCAAGCCACGAAAATGAAGTCAAGAAATCAACCAATAATTATTACTGAGTTTTCAAGATAATTTTAGTTATAGTTAAGTTTTTCTTATTTTTTACAATTTTAGGACTTTTCAATTTATTCTTTTCTACTTAAACTCTCCTTTGTTTCAGAAACTATTATTCACTCTTTTTATCAAAATTCTCTCTAAACTTTGTGAATCATTTGTTCATCTTTGAATATTGATTGCTAGGAGTTCATTTTCTACAAGCAAAACTTGTCTTTGATCACAAACAAAGTTCATTCTCTTGATATTAGACACGTGTACACAAGATCTGATCAGACCATAAATTATTTATGAAGATCATCCAATCAACCCATCCACCATCATCAAAATCAACCCTTTCTCCCTCAAACCAGAATATTATCCTTCAAAAGAATCATGGACAAAGGGCTCTCCTCAGAAGGGATTCATCAAATGATATCAGAGCAGATTTGAAGGCTCTTCATTAGGGTTTGAATCTGAAATTCTCAAAATCTAGGTTTGATTCTAAATTTTTTGATTTCTTCTCTTTGTTTGAGGAATCTGATTTTTTCTCTGTAATTCTCATAAAGTTCTTACCTTTCTTTCTATGTATTTGCAAGAGGGCCAACCAAATTAAAAAAAAAAAAAGAAAAAAAAGAATTTTGAAAAGTTGAAGAGAAATCCAACTTGGCTGAAGAGAAATCCAGTCCTGGTGGTAATGCCTCTTGCAAACAAAAATCTTACAATCTTTCTATCTATTTCTTCTGTTTTGGGGTTGGGGAATTGATCTCTAAAGCTTGATCTTTGTTTGTTGCTGAGCTACTGGATTCACAAGAGAAAAATCACAGAAAATCAGAAAAACACTTGAGAGAAGAGAAGCCTAGGCTATTCATATATGTGCTAACTTTTCTTGTTGAGATTGTAACAGGAAACCATGGCTGGAAATATCAGTAAAAAAAAGGAGACACCAACTATGAAATTGAATAAATTGCAGATGGAAGCAATGATGTCCGAGATCATGAAAAGAATGTAAAAGACTGATCTTTTACAAAAGAAACATGTTGATGATTGCTTTGGTAATGTATCTCAGGTTCAGAAGGATGCAAAGATCAAAAGGAGGAGCAGAATACCATCTTTTTGTGGCAGAAATGACCATAATGGTTACTTGGAGTGGGAGCAGAAAATAGAACTTGTCTTTGATGGCCAAAATTACCCAGAAAGAAAAAAAAGTTAGATTGGCTACAAAAGAGTTATGTGGTGATGCCATTCAATGGTGGGATCAACTTGTTACTACCAGAAGACGAACATGAGAAACACAAGTTGCATCATGGTTTGAGCTGAAACACTTCATGAAGAAACACTTTGTTTCTGGTAACTACAACAAAAAACAACCAAGACAGGTCAAAGAGAAGACAAGAACTTGCCATGATCATGGTGATCTCAGTCATATAAGCAAAGAAGGGAGCATATAGGAGTTGAAGAACCTAAGAAGCTTGAGGAAGAATGTGGAAACCACACTGAAGAGGAGAAAGAAGTCTCAGATTACTTACCATGGTTGAAAGACCAAGGAAAAACAAGGCTGCTGGAAAAATATGAGAGTTCGTTTCTCTGTTTTGAATTTTTACCTGAAGTTACACTTGATTGTGATGAACTAACCTGTTTTGAACCGGTGCAACCGAGTAGTATTGTTTCAGTGTCTCAAGTCTTAGAAGAAAACCCAGCAGAAGAAACACAAAAGAGTTCACCAGCAGAAGAAGAGTTGGAACAACCAAACAACATTGAAGCAGAAACAAATGCTAAGTCATTCTTTTTGGACTCTCAAGAGCACTGTAAGAGATTTGATCTGAATAATTCTCTGCCTGAAATGTTTGTTATGGTTAGTTCTAGTAATGTAAAACATTTTGGTCTTGAAAAAGTAAAAGAATTTTGTGTTTCAAACTCTGTTTTTGATAACATGATTAATTCTTTTAAAGTCTTTGAACCTGATAAACTCTCTAAACAAAAACATTTTCAGTGTGTTAATGACTTTAATTTTGATCATATTTTGAATCTTGAGCAGTTTATGAAACATAATATAAGCTGTGATCATCCTGAGAAGACATTAGGTTTTGTTTTGAATCAACCTAATCTTTGTGTTAGAAAATCATGTGATTCATCTGCTAGTCTTGATGGAAATGGCTTTGATCTGAGTTTTTATAGTCATGAACTGGTCACTGGTGATTTGTTTTCATATAATTATATTTTGAACAAACCTAGAAAGTTGCAGGAATATAAAACTCTTAGGGCAAAAGCCGAGTTTGTTTATGAATCTGTTTTGAAACCTGCTCATGCTTGTTCTGAAACTGATAAATCTTGGTTTGGTTTGAGATTGTGCTTGAAGAATGGTGTTATTTTGAGCTTTGAGGATATATTAGTGTACAACACATTCTTTGAAAGTCATGCTAAACCTGTGAGACATGTGCTAACTTATTCTGAATCTGATCTTGAACTTAAACTTTTATGTTCTGATTCTGATCATGTGGGGCACGTTTTGAAGTTGATCTATGGTACTTCATGTCTTGAAACCATTCTGGTTTATAATACTTTCTTTGATAAGCATGCTGAGTCTTTGCTAAATGATTCTCAGATTGAGCTTAAAAAGCTTTTGTGTTCTGAATCTGATAAACTAGTGCATGTTTTGAAATTGTTCTTTAAGGACTGTGTTGTTTTGTGCCTTGATAACATTTTGGTGTATAATACTTTCTTTGATCTGCACCATGAATGTCTGAAAGTTAAGCTACATGTTCTGAGAAAAGAATGTTTGCTTTTTGATCTAAAACATAACATATATTGCACTTATAACACTGGGTCTCTAGGTTTTGTTTTGAGTTTCCAGGAACAGCAGGATCTGTCCCAAAGGAGTGCGAAGGACGAGAGTAGAGACGATGCTTATCAGCCTGTGATTTGGAGATGAAAGTACTTGAGGAAAATGGCTTTAAAACTCCAAGGAAGTTTCTGTCTAAAACCTTACTTTGATGTTGCTTTCATGCTTATTTTCTTGATAATTTGTCTTGCTACTTACTTGTTTCGTTTTGATGTAGGAAATACAGATTTGAGGACAAATCTTTTTAAAAGAGCGGGGGATGATGCAACCATGACTGAACCAGTTGTTGATCCAGATCTAGACGAACTGGATGGAGCTGACAATGCCCAAGGAGCTGGAAAGAAGCTGGAGCTGATTGTGAATGATGATATTGGCATGATGGATCAGGCTGGAAGGGAAGAAATTCGGCCCAATTCTTTTGTTGCATCAGATGGTCTTTTCAGCCCAAAAGAAGATTAAATACACAAGTTAAGGATCCAATATGTCTTGCTGATAGGCAAGCCACAAAAATGAAGTCAAGAAATCAGCCAAAATAATTATTGTTGAGTTTTCAAGACAATTTTAGTTTTAGTTAAGGTTTTCTTATTTTCTACAGTTTTAGGATTTTTCAATTTTTTTTTCTCTACTTAAACTCTCCTTTGTTTCAGAAACTATTATTCACTCTTTTTATCAAAATTCTCTCTAAACTTTGTGAATCCTTTGTTCGTTCATCTTTGAACATTGATTACTAGGAGTTCATCTCTACAAGCAAAACTTGTCTTTGATCACAAACATAGTTCATTCTCTTGATATTAGACACGTCTACACAAGATCTGATCAGACCATAGATCATTTTTGAAGATCATCCAATCAATCTATTCATCATCATCAAAATCAACCCCTTTCTCTCTCAAACCAAGAGATCATCCTTCACAGAATCAGGGACAAAAAGGATCTCATCATAAGGGATTCATCAGGAACCAAAGCAAACCTGAAGCAGATCACATATGTCATCGATATGGCCTCCCCAATGTCGACACGCGAAGTCCAAAGACTCACAACTAAAGACACACTGAATCGTTTCATCTTGAGGTCAACACACAAATGTCTTCCATTCAACAAGCTCTTAAAGGAAAATAAAAAGTTCCAATGGAGCGAGGAGTGTGATTCCGCCCTTAAACAACTAAAGGCCTACATCAGCGAACCTCTTGTACTATCAAAACCAATTGAAGTCGAAACCTTATAACTCTATGTATTAACCTCAGAGTACACAGTAAGCAAAGTCCTGATTCACGAAGAGAACAACAAACAATAAAAAATATACTATGTAAGCAAGTCGCTAATCGAAGCCGAGACAAGATACCCGGTGATGGAGAAATTGGTGCTGGTAGTCATCATGTCTGCAAGATAACTCATGCCATATTTCCAGTCCCATACTATCATTTTCATGACATCCCAGCCCTTCTGAACAGTCTTACACAATCTTAGCCAGTCAATAAGACTGGTAAAATGGGCTATCGAATTAAGCGAATACAATATTGAAATACAAACCCCGTGCAAGCTCTAAAGAACATGTATTGGCCGACTTCATCATAAAATTAGTCCCTTCTAGCAAGAACCACGAGTTAAAAACCAAAAAATGGAAGCTCCACATCGACAGAGCTTCCTCGAGACAAGGATTTGAGATCAAAATCCAGCTCGAGTACCCAGCCGGAGAAATGATTGAACAGTCCTTTCATCTAGGTTTTAACGCCTCGAGTAACAAGAAGGAATACAAACCCTTGATTGCGGAACTCCGCTTTGCATTAAGCATCAGCGTTCGTAAAATCAGTGCCTTCAGCGACTCGCAACTGGCCACTAGTTAGTTCCACGGAGAGTACAAATCCAATCATAAAAGGATGGAAGCTTATCTTGCAATTCTGCGGGAAATCACACAATTGTTCGACGAGTTTGAGCTGACGAGAATTACTAGGGGAAAAACACCTCAGTCGATGCTCTCGCCCTTGGTTCAACATCGAACTCGATCATGAGAAGGGTGATCCCAATAGAAGGGATAGAAAACCCTAGTATAAGTATTCCCCCGAGAAGAAAAGATGACAAAAGCGATCATAGCCAACCAAAAAAGGGACCATCTTCCATGTATACAACGTGACAACATAAGGGGAAGCTCAAAGAGCCACTCAAAACCGTCAAGATTGCAAAGGTGAAAGGACATGATCTTTGAGATCCATTAAGATCGCAGATGGTCCTGCAGAAATCATAACCAATTGTACGTAAAATACGTTTGGTGACAAACCAGACAACAACATTGACACCGAAAACCAAAAAGCAATCGTAGCATCAAAATTAACATCAAACTCGATGGCGGTGAAGTTGAGACTGATGCACCAAGAGAGATTCCAGTACAATCGACTAATGACAAAGCAGATGACGAAGCTAAAACCAAGGCCCACCAAAGCCTCCAAGAGGAACTGGAAGGAAGGCCCGACTAGAGAACTCCGGTAATCAATTACATTAAAAACAGAGCCCTACAACAGAGAAGTGGATACCAAAATGTCAAAGCTCGCGTTATTACATCATGGTAAAAAAAATGAATAAACACAGCCTGAACGAGCCACACCTACTATGTGTCTGTAGAAAAGACACCTTTGATATCCTGAAACAAACACACAACATATCATGCGGAAGTCACACCGAAGGCTGATTTCTAGCTATCAAGATAAAGAAATATATTATTGGCCAACCATTGCACACGATATCGAGCAGTTCTCACTAAGGTGCAAAAACTCCAAAGGCACCAATGATCCACCAGCCAGCTCAAAAGCTATCTTTGGTCTCGTCATATTAACCTTTCATGAGGTGGTCAATGGACATCATAGGACCGTTAGTACCTTTGGGGTCGGCCATACTTTGATTCCTCTCTGTACTAATAGACTACTTCACCAAATAGGTCGAGGCATAAGCATAAAAAAAAGTCACCCTTAGTGGTAAGGAAACTCATCTGGAAGAACATCGTATGCAAGTACGATCAACCTTACAAAATAGTTACGGACAACGGATCATGATTCATTTTGAAAATGTTTACCAAATTTTACAGAACATGGAAGATCAAGCTGACTACCTCAAATCCTTGATACCCACAAGGCAACGGCCACACCGAGACCGCGAACAAAACAATAATAAACAACCTCAAAAGAGACTCGATCTAAAGAAATAAATTAGGTGGAGCAAGGAGCTACATAGAGTCTTATGGGTGTGCCAGACGACACCTCATAAAGCAACCGAAAAGACATCCTTCTCCTTGTCATGCGGGGTTGAAGCTATCATCCCAGTTGAGATCGAGGTGCCGAGTCCACACCAAGCACTATGCCTTACAAATGACGAACTCAAACGAGTAAAGGCTGAACAATTTGTTCGACATGAATGAATAATAACTGGAAAAAGCCTCCATACGCATAGAAAACTATCAGCATGAGGCCTCCCGGTACTACAGCTCTAAAGTAAGAGATCGCGCTTTTACCAAGAAGAGTTAGGGGCTAGACGTATGTAACACCTTGCTAAACAACCTCAACACCTAAAAGATAAACCAAAACAAACTAAAATCAAACTATGAAAGGCTTGATCCCGCAAAAAGGGTACGTAGGCATTTTGAACCCGAGCACAACCCCAACTTCCACAACCCACCGACAAACGCGCCCACTTCTTCTGTCGGGCTCCCAGCCTTTATTTAACCAAACAGGGTCAATCATATCAAAAAAAATAGTCCATACTTTCGTCATGAACCCCGAGCACAACCCCAACAACAAAACAGACTGCGTCTTTAGCTCGTTAGCTATCACTAGCCCTCGACCAGAATTCTATATATTTTTTCAGTACACCCAAACTTCAAGTATAAGCAACATTAAAGACCTCCAAATTAACAACAAACCAAACTATAATCACGTTCGATCTTCTATGTGTATCCAATCATCTCGCATTTGGCGAGATGATTCATCATTACTACATATGTATTACCGACACCATTGCACAAAATATTTATCTAAATAAAGGCATGACACAAACATGGTAAAATATCAACAAGCCAAAATATTTCCATTCCAATTAGGATAAAACCTTCCCGGGCAATTTCATTAGAAAGAAAAAAAACTCAATAAAATCATCAAAGCAACCAACCCTCACGACTCCACCTCGTCTCCAATCAAGCTAGGAACAGGAGGAGCAGTTTGGGTGATCGAATCATCAGAAATTTGAAGCAGATCGAGGCCACGAAGACACAGCAGCCAAGCCATACTCGATGTCAAACTCATTTTCTTTTTCTTTTTCTCAAAGCCACTTTAGCTCATCGTCGATCTTAAAGCTTCTTCTTTAAACTCCGTCAGGAGCCTGATGTGTGCAAGTTACCTCCTGCAGACGAATCTCAGCTGCCATTTCAAATTTATTCCTCTCAAAATTTTCCTTTAAGTTACTAAAAAAAACCTTGTACTCCTTGGCAAGGTTGCGACGTGCTTGACGACAATCTCTGTGAATTACCCGATCATGACCAGCAAATGACGTTTTGCACTTCTCTTCCATTGCAGCGAGATCTTTCACAATCAAGGACTTCTCGAGTCTTCCCACCTCCGGCTTCGCCTTTATCATCCTGATCTCGGAAACCCTATCTTGGTCTTTGGTTACTGCAACCTTCAGGTTGGACCGAAGCTTCTCGATAATTAGCGATCTCTTTTCTTCTCAGGAAAACTGAAAGACGTTGCTCCATAGCCACAACGAACACATTGCTTGCCTTCATAGCCTACAAAGTAAGAAGGATGAGACAAAATAAGGAAGGAAAAAAATAAGAAAGAGAAATGTCGGACGTTTACCTTAGCATTTGTGACATCCATCCTTACGTAGGCTTCCTGATCCACAGTGTTGTCAAGCGCCAGAAGGACGCAGCTCCTGGGCTTCATCTGCCTTGCTAGAAGAGCCAAACTCTCAGGGTCTTCACTTTTTGGACCGCCCTTGTCGTACATGAATTTCTAAGAAGCAGAGTTTTCAGCCACCGGTACTTCCCCCTGCAACGTTGGCGCTAAAGCATCCCCATCATGAGCCTGCTTCGGAGATATAGGCCCTAGTTCGCTTGGAGAAACCTAGCTCAAACTCACCGAGACAAGTTTCTCCAGCACCCCCAAGCTCGAAACCGCTGTGTAGAAGGTGTGACGTAGTTGACCTTAGGATGAGCCCCTATGAAATTAATAGAAACCTCGGGAAATTCAGATCATTCTAGCGTAGACGGCCACAGCCACATGTAGACGGCCACAGCCACATGTTGCGGCATGATCCCCTTGCTTTACATCTGCGCTGTGGACCTAAAAGTCTGCATCCTCCGAAGACAGGTCCGCCGAGTCTATGGAAGCCTCTTCTCGCCCCATCGTCCCTGAGAAAAGGAACATATCAGAAACAAATGTGTGATTAACATACCAAAACGAATCTCGACTCGACATAGAGAAAGAAACTAATTCACAGGCCCGGACAATCTATCGACCCAGAGTTTACAGGTGCCACCAACTGAATGGCAGGAGCTCAGGCTCAACCTGGAGGCAGAGAATAAGAGGCCTTAATCCTTTTAATGTTGAAAGCAAGCCAGCAAGGTCAGCCCCGATGAAGTAATTTGATCAAGCCATACAGCTCGCCGGTCATAGGGGAGTTTCCAAAAGAAGCTGACAAGAAGTCTGAAGCAGTTAACCACGAAGGACTGATTAAAAGTTAAATCAAATATTTTTTTTAAGGGAACATCAACTTACCAATCTCTTCCGGCAATTCTCGAGGGATTCTCCCAAAATCGAATCTCCGACAAACACATGGTTTACCTTAACGACAAAGAACTTCTCTCGCCATCGACCGTCTCTCTACGAGATACCATAAATGATTGAGAAATCTTGACGAGGCAACAACAACATCGTCCCCATAAAACCATTGTTACAAAACTCCAGTCCTTTCTCTCTAGCATGAACTGACAGCGTCACAATGTAACTGAAAAAATTCAGGCACATCTGGGCAAAGGCCATCCCAAGCTCGGCTAGGGCTTCAAGGATGTACAATAGAATGGGAAAAGATAAGCTGCAATCCTTAAAATATGTTAGGTACACACCGCAGTACCCAGGACTGACACTCTCGAGAGTTTCACCATCATCCAAGAGTGATGTTTCAACTTCATATACAACTCCCCATAGATCGTAGAGCTCGTCCGTATGCGATCCCTTGTGCATATATTTTAGATGGGGACCAAACTTCTCTGTAGCCATCGGAATCGGTGTACAATTTAAGAAACAATGAGGAGAAAAGAAATCTTTCGGAGAAACACACAAAAGAGAGAGAGAGAAAAGAAGGATTGAGAAGACGATAGAAATTCAATAAAGAAGGCACAAGATCAATTTATACACTAGTGTAACGGTTCAAAATGGTTTCCAAAGAGACACAATGATCGATGACTCCCCCATGTCCGATTAATCTCAACCGCACAATTGGGAAGTGGCGGTCACGTCGTGTATAATACAAATGCTTAACGAGGTGCACGTCAGTAAGGGTAAGCCGCTGTCTTTAAGTTCTCATGGCACCATTTGACTCTCTCGAGGACATTAAGTAGATTATCTGGTGAAGATAAGATTTTGAATATTCACCCTTTTAATTTTTTTTTCCATTACTAAAAGGACTGGAGGACTATTGTTGGACAAGGAAACCTAAATGGTCTGAGCCCAAGTAAGGACGAGACTGCCCATGAGCTCGATTCGGAGCAGGTCGATGAAGAAGACAAGGTCAAGAGTGTTCTCGAAGTCTCCGGGATACAAGGAACAAATAAATATAGAGGAATGACTATGAAAGAAGACGAGGAAGAGAAAAGGACACGCGCAAAACCCTAGAGAGAGTACACATTATACACTTCAACCTCGACCTCTTTTCTTTTGTCATTCAACTGATTTTGTTCTTTTTTACTTCTATGATCTTTGTAAACTTGTTGTTGTTTCATTCTTGATATAATAAAGTCCATTTTTGTCAACCGGAATCTGATTATATTGTTGTGTTCTGAGAATATGGTTGCTCATGTTATTTTTCCCCTAATATTTACATTCACTATCAAATTCCTCGAATGTAATTTAGGATCCACATGATTCTTCCCATATTCATCTCTTGGTGACAGTATAAACCTAGCCTTATAATTAAGTACTTAAGATTTATAGCATCATCAACCACAACTCAATGTCTGTTTTATCACCCTTCAGATACAATAGCTTAAGAGAAAAAAACTCTGAAATTAACTCAACCGGTTGAATTTACTATGGGAGGAACTAAGCTGCATGCGCTAGTCGATCCCAGGTCCGATGATCCGGAAGTATTTAAGTTAAATTAAAATATAGGTTTAAAAAATATCCAAAGAGAGTATATGATATTTTGTGTAGAGGTTGCGTGTGAAGAAGCAAAACCCCTTGTAAGGGAGTGGCTTGAGGATCAGCTTCAGCTTTCTGAGACATAATGACAAATAACAAATGGGTTTGATATAGGAGCAGTTTTACTTACATCACATGTTTAGCTTTCCTCTTGTGGTCCTTTTTTCTCCAATCTCTAAGAAAATCCTACACATGTCTTGAAAAACTTGTAAACCATGGACCCCATTAAGGATTCAGTTGTATATATCTTCCTTAATTGACCCGTTCAGGAGGCATGATTATACATTTATAGCGAAGAACTAATCCCAAAGACATTAAAATTCTTGCTATAGATAGACATCTAGATGGTCCCAAAGAACCTAACAGATTAAACCACTTCACACGCTGAAGAGGCAACTCTTACTGGTTCCGGATTCCAACAAATCAGAAGAGTTACAAGCTTTAAACACTAAAACCAGTAGACAAGCCATATGTTTGGTGACAACTACAGTTGCACACCTGTACATCACTAAAAATTTATCTGCCTTTTCATCTTTGCACGCAACTCCCTATATATCAGTCTATCAAACTCCATTAGAAAAGAATGAAAACATATTCAAAGTTGCTAATGATTATTTACATGACTTGATATCGCCCTAATCAAAGACTCATAAGAGAAGTTAACTACTTTTGTATAACCCAAACAGAACAAAAGAGCAAATTTATGCCAACAGGGAAAAAAAAACAAAAAGCAGCAATATACTTTGTAGCTAATAAGTAATCATGCTTCAATAGTTTGTACTATGTATCATTTTAAGATAAATTGATATTATCTATACATCACCTCAATTAACAGGGGAGTATAAGGTTTAGCATTTTACCCGATACACGAATCCGAACTCGAATCCAAACCCGAACCCGATCCAAAAAAACTGAATCAAAACCTGAACTAAAATAACAAAATATCTGAATGGATTTTAATTTAGAAGAGATTGGATATCCGAATCCAAACGGATAATATCCTAACCTGAACGAATATCCAAAGATAACCAAACATATGCATATTTAACCATATATTTCTAGTTTACTTCTCTTATTTTATATTCAAAATATTCATATTGATATTGTCTGTTGCTCAAAATTATATAATACTAGGTGGTTGTCCGTGAATTCGTGGATACAAATAACTTTTAGAATTTTATATAATATGATATGTTTATGATTTTGGCATGCTATGATATATATTTAGTTTTCTCAAATTGAATTTAAATTATTTGGCAATTTTTTTTTTAATAAAAAGCTTTTATATTTCTATTTATTTGATTACTCTTTTAAAAGTAGAAGTATGATATTTGTAATATTTAATTAGATTCTTTTGTAAACAATCATATATATTTGATTATGATTTTCGTCCATTAAGAATGCAAATTGTTTTTCTAGCATTTTCGTATAGAACATATATATTCATATATAAAGAAGCCATTTCTCAAAAACATCTATATATATAGTTTAATTGATTTGTAAGTTATGTTTTTCTGTATAAATGTTTTTATTAATATACAAAACATGAAATTATGTGAGGGAAAAAATTATAAAGAGGAAAATAACTATATATATGTGGATTACCATATATTTAACAATATTTATAGTAATATTTTTCATATAATATTCAGTACCTATTAATTTATACATAAATATACATTCATAGTAATAAATAGTGTTCGTATTTAATATGATTAATAAAAAAATTCAAATCATATAGAAAACTGTGTTAGTTCTAACCATGAAAGATTTGATTTTCACTAAAAGTATATTATAACTCTCAGATGATATTTTTCATATAAATAAAAAGTTTATGACTTTTTTTTTTGTCGCATAAACTGATATAAGAAGTTTCAATTATCAAAATTTGAATGTATTTGTTAAAAATGATTGTACTCATTTTTCAAATTATCAAAAATTGTCAAATATATTCAATTTTTTTACTTTGTGTTTAAAATGATATAATATGGCTTGCAGTTTAGAATGTTCACAAAATATTAAATATTTGAACAATGATATTTAAATCATACGATTCAAGTAAATTTTTTTATAACTGAATGTGTTTTATAACAAATTAATCATAAATTTAAAAATATATTTTATTCAGTGTAGTGTTTCAATTGTTTGGAAACTAATGTAAGTTTTTTTATGATTATTTTTATTTTTAGATAAAATTATGAAATTTTTTATCTTTGAGATTTATAAAGAAAAAAATTAGTGTGATAACTTTGTGAAGAAATAATAGCTTGCGATTTGATTTTGATTTTATAATATCTTTATAACCTCTTATAAATTATTTTATACATTTATAAAATAATATTTTTTTACAACTTTTAACTCTTAGAAATAGTTTCACAATTCTTTAATAAAATCCTATAAATAGTTTCATAAACCCTAATAAATAGTTTTGAAAATTAAGAGAACAAATTATTATCCTTATAAATAATTGATTGAATTTCTTAATGATTTAAGACTTTTATAAATACTTATTGATGGTTTTATCATAAAATATTTATAAACTTGCTAGTCTTCATAAATAGTTTTATAAGCTTCTACAAATGATATATTATTCCTTATAAATGATTTTAAAAATCCTAAAAATAATTTTATAAGTCTTTATAAAATATTTTGTAAACTTTTATTAATTATAAAATATTTATTATTGATGATTTAAAAAACTTAGAAACGATTTACGAAATATCTATATAATAGCAACTTTTATATATGATTTTGTAAACCTATATTGTGACTTATATAGAAAAATAAAGTTATTATATTAGCTTTTATTAATTACTTTAAAAATATAATTTATATAATTTATAAATAAATTATCAAAGATGAAAATAAATCATGAACGATTATATATATTTTCAATAATTACCACAATTAACTACTTAAATGATTATGTGTACGATTATATATATTGTTTGGCAACTAATATTAGTTGGTGTTAGAATTTTCTGTTTTAAACATGATTAAAACAAATAAAATTAAAATCATCAACCAATCAAGTTATAATAAATTTATTAAATTTCACTAAGATTGACATCTAAATAAGTCACTTAAGTAATTTTAGAAATGAATGAGTATAACAAACATTTAAACTCTTACAAATGCTATATTAATCATAACAAATGATTTTAAACTCATGTAAATAATTTATAAAATTCATTTTATAATGTATTGATGGATAATATAATGAATTAAATATGTTTATTGTAACTTATATAAGAAAAGAAAGTTATTATATTAGCTTTTATTAATTACTTTTTTAAAATATATTTTATATAGTTTTTAAATAGTTGATCAAAGATGAAAAATAAATTATGAACAATTATATAGACTTTTCATAAT
This sequence comes from Sinapis alba, assembly GCA_012274485.2. Taxonomy (NCBI): domain Eukaryota; kingdom Viridiplantae; phylum Streptophyta; class Magnoliopsida; order Brassicales; family Brassicaceae; genus Sinapis; species Sinapis alba. The sequence continues at coordinate 281,460 of MU105646.1, read as the reverse complement.
ATCTATTATTAGCTACTATATATAATTATATGTAAGATTATATAGATTGTTTCGCTATTAATACTAATTGGTTCTAGAATTGTCTAGTTTAAATATAATTAAAATAAATTAAAATTAAAATAATCAACCAATCAAATTATAACAATTTTTTTTAAAATTCACATATGATTGACACTTACATAAAAATTAGTTAAGTGACTTTAGAAATAAATTAGTATAAATGACTCTTAATCGCAAATAATTTTAAACTCATGTAAATATTTTATAAATTCATTTTATTATGCATCAATAGTTAATATGATGACTTATGTATATATAAATAAAATAATTATATTAGCTTTTATTAATTACTTTGAAAAATATAATTTATAGTGTATAAATAAATGATCAAAGATGAAAAAAAATTATGATCAATTATATAGACTTTCCATAATTGCTACAATTAGTTACTATAAATGATTATTTGTAAGATTGTTTGGTAACTAATATTAATTGGTTCTAGAATTACCTAATTTAAACATGATTAAAATAAATAAAAAATCTAAATCATCAACCAATTAAATTATAATATTTTTTTCTCAAACTTCACCTATGATTGACACCTAAGCAAAAATTCAATTAAGTGACTTCTCAATTAATATATAGGGGGATACATATGGTTGCTGATAAAAATAATTTGTTATTCCCTTAGTATGCATGTCAAGATTCTTGTTTCATTTACTAACAAAAATTGCATTCAAATTCTCAAAAGACAATTAAATTAATATTTTTCTATTTTTAAAATTTTGTTTCTGAACCTATTAATCATTCAACCTATTAAAAATTAAATAAAACAGTTAAGTTAATTGTAAACTCTTAAGTATGTGAAACTTGTGTAAATAAGAATTTTTTTTTTTTAAATCTAAAATATCCGAACCTGACCCGAAATAACCAAACCCAAACTAAAAATATCTGTATCCGGCCCAATAAATAAAAATATCTAAACGGATTCCAAACTCCTATACCAAAATTTACAAAAATCTGAAATACATTTTCCGAATCCAAATGGCCCATGCCTAAGAACGTATACTAAAATACTATTTTTTAAAGAAGTGTACATCCATGGAATACTTAACTCTCTAGGGGTTTATGAAATACAACCAATAATCTTGACACAACAGAAGTTAATATTATCTACACTTCAATTAGTCAAGATTGAAGACTAGGAATCATTTTTGGTTCGTATGAGTCATATTTTAGAGAAAACAAATCTCATACATTCAATAAAGGAAAATTAGTTTAGTGACAAAATAATAATTTAAAATTTATAAACTACACATATAGAAGGAACATCTATGATATATTACATATTTATTTGAAAGTGGAGCAATAGGCCCTCTGTTACAGTTTTTTGTGAGTTAGATTTAATTCATACAAAGTTAGCTGAGAAAATAAAATGACTGATGAAATAATGAGACATGAGAATAAATTAGAAACAACTAGAGTTTCTTAAGAAAATAATAGACACGGTGAAGGAAATAAGCAATTTGGAAGAAGGATTTTTACCTAAATCAGCTAAGAGCGATAGCACCGCTACAAGTGAAAGTCTGCATGGCAAGGCAAGGAAGAAACGACGACAGAGAAAAGAAGTTCCATTATCAAATTATATTTTGATTGCATCCAGATCTATGAGGCAAAAACAAAAGGTGAGTTAAAGTGGAGACTAACTTTAGTGGGTTCGTTAAAGAAACATGATTTTGTAGCGCTTAAATAATTTGATTCAATTAATGGCCAAAACAAAAGGTTGCATCGATTTGAGAGCTATGTGTTTCAAAGTTTGTAGATTTTGGGGTTGCTGGCCAGTGAACAGAGAACAAATCATAGGGTATTCTATTTAGAGTTTATAGTATAGACATGTGCATTAGATTCATCAATAGAGCTGATTCTGGTTATGGTGTAGTGGATGAAACCGGTTATTCTATTATATTATTGTTGTTATAGTATGTCAAAAAACAGTTAATATGTATTGTTCTTTATTTTGTATAGTAAAATATGTTTCTTTTTAAAATGTTATAGAAGGGAAAAGTTATGATTACACGGGTGAGCCTGCCAATTATATGCGAACATACATGTACATAAATAAAACGTTATATGTCATGTTATGGTGGAATGATTTAATGTATCCAATATAGCTAGCTAATATCATTTACGCGCATTTGTTTATTCTATCCACATCATGTTAATATCCTACTCATGTATGCAACACGCCAACTTCATCATTGCACTCACATAACAGACACATGCTTTTGAATTGAAGAGAAGTGATATGAATTTGATGTCTTCTCCAACTTCAACCATGAACAACTAGTGCATTCCCATGTATCATATGTGCTTAAAGTGTCAATTCTAATGATGAATAGCAATATGTTATAGTTTACTTGTCATTTATTATCTTTTGCATTTCAATCTAATTTTATCTTGCGCTCATGTATTCACATACAACATTACACTATTTCGTTACCACCACCACATTAATTTAAGGTATAACTTTTAAAACTGTCATCCATATGTGTCTTATATCAGTTATATTGGACCGACATGGTTTACATAATAATAAAAAAAATTATGTATCTGACTGCTTCTTTAAAATTGTGATTTATGTATTTGACTGCTACTATTAAAATTGTGTGTTTTCTATGGTAAACATATAAACTTTAACAATTCGCTACTAGTGCATGTTTTACATATCTTCTGCACACCGGGTTATCATCATGAAAATGGTAACAAAACATCATAAAACTATTCTATACTACCTTAGAATATGTCATCAAACTATTCCTCATTCTCCTACTCCTCTGTCTCCTCCACCTAGTCTTCTTCCACCCTTTGGTTTTCTCCGTATCATATTCAATATGTTCTCCTCAAAAAAATTCTCCGTATCATATTCAATATGTTCTCCTCAAAAAAATATTATCTAATCATTATACTATATCGTAAGTACTATATACTATTCTATTTTTAAAAATATAATATAGTATTTAAGAGCATTTTCTCTACCCAGTCTTTTTTACTCTTTTTTTCTTCTCTTTCACCTTGTATTCTTTCTCACTCCTTGTCTTCTTTCTTCCTCCTCCTTTTGTTTTCCGGCTCTCACCTGTTTTTCTCTTTCTCCTTCCTTTATTCTTTCTTACCTCTCCTCTTCTACTTGACCCTCCTCTTCTCGTCTTTTCTTCTATTCTTTCTTTTGTTCTTCCTTGCTCTTTATTGTGGTTTTCCCTTGTAATATATGCATATCATTTTTTAAATTATCGTTGTCTACTATGTTGCAATATGGCTTATACGTTAGAGGCATATATTCTATAATATAGGATTTTATAACATAGACATGTGATATGGTTAAAATATAGATTTCACAGTATATATTAATCAACTAAAGAAAGATATGTGTTACTCTACGTTTGGCTGTGGGTCCTATTGTGTATGTTTCACTCCCACACGCCATAAAGGAGAAAATGTCTAAAATTAGAGTTAATTGTCACATCTCATTGTTAGATTATTACATGGTTAGTTTCTCAATTTTTACTCTCAAAATTGACATCCCACAAATAATTCATTCCATAAATAACTATGTTTTAAAACAAAAATGCCAAAAACAACAGTAAAATCTACAACTATCGAACTGATCTTAAGATCTTTGCAAATGGAATGTATTGTAATTATGAACTATGTATTGTAATTTTAAATCTACAAATATCGAATTATGTTTTGTAGTTTCGAGCCTTCTTTTAGCGCTAAAAATAATTTTTGAAAAGAAAAACATAGATATTTATCAAGACAGTTTTAATGTTTTAAATTGACTAAACACGATAATGATATTAGAGATTTTTACTCTTTAGGACACATTATGACTTTCAATTTGCACATGGGGACACTTGTTGCTGGAGGCACACTTCTTCCTTGTGCAATGTCCTACGTACCCTTAAATAAGACTCAACTACACTCTCTTCTAACTATAACTCCTCTAACTAACCTGACACTTTTCTAACTTTAAGAAATTTAAAACAATTTAAAAAATAAATGGATAAATTAGTTTTTTATTTGTTTTCAAAAGTTTCATATACTATCTCTCCAACTTTACTTTCGTAAATCAGATCTATTTCATCTACTTTCCCAAATTTCCCATTTTCTCAGTTTTTAATTCTAATTTCTACGAACCCTCTTCTTCTTCTTGTTCAATCTGTCGAAGAACACCATGAATCCAAGGCCCTCGTCGGGAGTTTAATTATGTATTATCTTCTCCACCCTTTTGTCTCTCTTCAACTTTCTCAATTTTCCTCTATTCTTTGCCGCCCCTTTTCATTTCTGTATTGAATCATGATGAAACCGAAATCAAAGAAGAAATCAAAGATTACTAAGCAACCAATCCCGCTGGAAAACGGTATTGGAGGTTTTGGCTTACTTCCATTGCGTTAAATTTTTTTTTTGAATTAGAGTTCTTAAATCTAATCTAGATTTTTGTGTTACATCGATGATTAATCACCGTACTTTTTTTAAATATAGGTACACTTCAACCAGACCTCCATCTCCCGCCGATCATGTGGTCAGCTTCCCTGTCTCAACCCCATTATCCACACACCAACTGTCCACGACTCTCTTGACCACGATTTCCCCACTGTCCACACATCTCCTGACCACAGTTCATAGAGTGGTCAGGTCTCTCCTGTTAATATAACAACCATACATAATCCTCCTGCAGACACTCATATGATCACTACTAACCAAAATCCCCCCAACAATCAGCCTTCAGATGATCTAGAGACAAAGTCCAAAACCAGTCTCAGTGCAACCTGCTCATCAAGAACCTAACTCTGCTATCTATGATTCAAGTGAACACTCCAACAGCCCACCACTAGATCACTTACTCTTTCATAGACCCAAGCAACTATCTCCTCCTATCTTTTTGTGTAACATATGTGAGTTTGGATCTGTTTTTTGTTGTTGTTAGTTTTTGATGTGATTCTTGCCAATGATGTTAATGGCAAAAACTATACGCTATGTTTCCCTTTTAAGGCTTTCTAACATTAATTTAGTTCTTCAACAAAACTGACATCTAATTCTATGTATTTAGGATCATCACTCTATTTCCACTATTTTTTCACCACCACCAACAGCACAATGCCTTGTGCTAAAGACAATCCCACGACCTGTGACCAACAACAAACTTAACTAATATACATTTCCACTTTCCATCTTTAACCTGCAAGCTGCTACAGACGATATCCACATCCACGTAAACTTCTATTGTCCACATTCATTCCTTGTCCACATCCACACTTTGAAGAAACCAAACAAATAAATTTATCATAACATTATATTTCCCTGAATAAACAAAAATATTTATTATCAGGCTTACTGTTTTCAAACTTTAACCGGTTAAAAGTTCTTCGTTCTTGGATTGATTTACATCTAACGGGCGTTATTTGTCCCTGTTACTTAGAAACACAAAAAGTAACTAAGTTTGGTTTTCACTAATTAGGCACAAGACGACACAACCTTGCCCCTATCTCAGTTCGTCCAGAAAAAGGTGTTTCCGTCCAAATGAAGCTTAGGATAAAGAAAAAGTGCATCTCCAGCAACAAGTGTCTTAAATTGTAAAGAAAGACAAAAAAGTTTCCTATAATGTAACGCGCACATGATATTATGGGTTAAAAGATAAAACATAAATACCATCCAGTCTTCGGATTCACCAAGTCTATATTTGTAGTTTTGGGTTCATGTTAAGCAAACTCTGGATCCTTACAAACGGTATTGGGCATTACGCATAAACATATTCTATGTTTAGTTTTTGCCTTGAAGACACATTAGAAACCAAAATTGAAGTCTTCCATTAAACGAAGTACCATATAACGTGAATATGTAAGATAACCAAAATTGAAGTTTTCATAGAGTCGTAACTATGATTCCAATGGAAAGGGAGGGGCTTAAGGTTTGGTGACTTTTAGTTGTAACTTTTAAACACAAAACTAGAGTAAACCTCAATAAACTTTAAAGCCATAACAAGCCTCATTCAAACTATGCAGCTTAGCTTATAACATGCCAGGCTCATATGGATTGTACCATCTATCACTACCATATTTACCTGTAAGTTTTTAAAACGTATAAAAAATGAGAAATTGATTAAAATACCATAAGTTTGCTATTATTTTTCGAGAATAGCTTCAATAAAAAATTGAGTTTATTATTTAGTGATTATTATTTAAAAGGGTGGATTGAGTCTATAAACTTTTATAAAATATTATTAAACATTTTTAAATAACTTAAGAGTGTTGATATAATCATTCTTATCACAAATTTAGTGTATTTTTAAAATTTTTTATATTTTGAAAGTAAATTTGGAAAGTGTATGAAGTTTGTGATTAAATTATAATTTCTCCATAAAAATTTTTATGTGGAGACCCTTGTTTCATAGCCAAGAAGGGTTAAGAGCAGTGTTCAAACACGCGTTATACGCTCGTTACGTGGTAGATGAACCTATAACGTTTAGCCGTATACGCGGACGCCTAAACGGGGCCCTACACAAATATATGTTTTTATATAAAATATAAATATAAAGTTGATAAATACATTAGTTTTTTTAAAAAAATGAACATAAAATATACGTCGAAATATAATTTATATATATAAATTGTAGTTTAACATATATAAATCGTTTCAAACTATATAAAAAATATCATGTCTAAATATATAAAGATGATAAATTTATAAAATATTTTGTAATAGTTAATCTAATAAATATAATCATATAAATTCATAAAAATAAAAATTAATATAACTAATAACATTAATGAAATATATAATAATTTTAATACTTTTTTTTTTTTTTAAATAGTAATAATTAAAATCTGCCAAGGCGTTCGCGTAAACCGCATATATGACAGCATAAACCTATTATGCAACCAAATTATATAAAATCAGAATAACACATTGTATAACATAAATATGATACATTTGATTACTGTATAACATATATACGCCGCCTTCGCGAACACTGGTCAAGAGTCAAGGCACTAGACGGTTCAATCGAAGAATCACTAGAGGATACCAACAATTGTATACATTAATTTCTTCACACATTTTAAAGGTGTTATCGTGAATCTTCAATTTCTTTTATGTACATACAACAGAACGCCTCAACCTCACATGCACTATTAACAAGAAAAAAACAAGCAGAGTGCAAAGCTGGGTTGCGTCCACTGTGGCGGATCCATCACCATGCAGGGATCTGATTTCTCAAAGTTAGCAATATGCAGACATATCAATCATATGAATGAAACTATCTTCGAAACAGAGGAAAAAGAAAGTGGGATCACAAAGAGTTGCACACAAGAAGAAGACATATTACAAAATCATCTTACTCCCAGACTGAGGGAAAAGGTGGTGTTTGTTCTAAAGGCAATCCATTCAAGGTCAGAGAAAGCAGAATCCAAGCATAAATGGCATCATGCAAGCAACAACAGCAGCTACACCTGGTTTTGATCTGTTTACCAAGATCACAAACAGAGACAAGAGAAATGCAGACAAAACACAGTTTCATGCTCTAAAAACACTTTCTATCTACAAACATCTGAAAAATGAAGCCTCTAGACATGAATCAACCTCATGAGCTGCTCTTATAATGGGATCCTAAAGTACAAAACTCGCCAGTTTGTTCTAATACTAAGCGTACATTCATCAAGTAAGAAACTTTCCATCATTCAAAAACTTTCTATAGCTGATGAAAGCTGCAGCCGAAATAAAAAGTTCTCTACTGTAGATTCATATTCGCATCAAATGGCAGATCCAAGTACACTATCAATTGAAATGCATCCTAAACAATATCGAACTTCAGATTCACATAGATGATTACTAGTTGAATCATAGAACGATTACAGACCACGAACTCTAGAATCGTATAAATAGGGATTACAAATCAGATCACCGGGCTTACCGATTCAACCCCAGGTCCGGATCAGATTTTAAAACACTGCATAACAAACTTGCTCGTTTACTATGCGCTGCAACCAGGTACCAATTACATGTTGCAAACTGTAGGTTGTTTTTGTTTTGTTGGCACATAACTGATTGTGACACGAATTGAAAATCAAAATTTTAAGTTTGTAAAACAAAAATAACGACTAAAAATGGAGATTTATGTGACGCATGATGATTGCAGATCGAAAACAACAAAACAAATAATATTTTGGTTGCGCGCTAATTAGGCTTGAAAATTTGAAAAACGTCAATGTGTCCACATTTGTTTAATTTATATTTGAGTATGATTGTCGAAAGGTTTTTGAGAATTATTTGTGGGCTTTCAAGAAGACGTTTTACTGATCATTCAAGAAGAAAGTTTGAACAAGATATGATTGAATAGTAAACAAAAAAGATTCAAATGTTTCCAGCGAAGATTAGTGATCAGAATGACAAACCCTATTTCTATCTTTCCTTTGTCTTCTCTTTTGGATCCCCTCCTCTTAGTGATTCTTTTCTCTCTTATTCTTCTCATACAAAGGCTCCCAACTCACCATTAACATAATCGGCTGGCCGAGTTGTTTTGGGCCGAGTTGTTTAAAGATGTTGGGATGAGCTCTGTACTTGATGGGCCTTGGTGGGGGGATGTAATCCCTCTCCAACAGTAAGCCCCCAGTTTGTTACGAGGGGTGATAGGCATTCGTACCGAATTTCCAGATGTTAGTTCATCATATACTGAGTTTAGCTGAATGTCTTTGACAAAATAGAGGATTTACCTAAATGTATTTGGGCCTAAGTAGGCTTTGATTGCAAATTGGTCCAAGTATCGTTGGGCCTGCTCGGGGATGTGTGTTGGTGCACCAATCAAAATATGCAACGTGGCATGTCATTAGGGTTTATGTAATTATCTTGTGTGCAATGATGACATCGCCTCGTAGATCATGCTTCTTTCTTTTATAAATGACTGAGTAACTTGTTGTAGCAAATGTTTTTGCTTTTCGAGTTTCTCTCTTTCCTCTCGCTTCTCTCTTCTTTCTCTCTCTAGTTAAGATCATTGTTGTCTTTTTTTTTATGGGGGAGAGTGAATTAATTAGGAATGGGATGTGCAAGGGAAAGGCAGTTGCCGAATCGTACGGATCTTCGCCTGTTGTTGATCCGATTAAAGAGCATCATCATGCCCTGAGAGAGACCATGGCGCTGAAATTCGAGCAGCAGCAATTGAGGATTCTCACGGAAGGGCAAATTCGAGGAGAAAGTGCTAATTTAGTGGTGGAAGGTGGTTTGTTTTCCGGAGTTAGAGTCAGAGATACTGGAGATATTCATGCTGAAAATGCTCCTAGAAAGGCTACGAGTTGTTTTTCTGTTGGGGCTTTGGGAGAGATTCTTCTTTGGCAAAGAGAAGAACTACTTCGGCGAAGAAGAAGGCTATGGAGATAAGTTTTCTCGACATGTTTGTGTATCCGATTCGGATGGGGGAGGACGGGGATTTCGCCGCATTGCCTCCTCTCTCCGAGGAATGTCTTCAGCCTTATAAGGCTGAAGGTTAGAACTAGCTAAACATCCTGCTGACTCGTTCCAAGGTGGCGAGGCAGGAAAGTTTATTAACGGAGGCAGGTGTCCCTCCCGGTTTGACATATATTGTTCCCCTGGGTGATATGCAGCCTTGGTCTCTGCCACTAGGATATGAATGTGTTTACGAGTCGTAGTTCGAGAAAGATGCCAAATTGTGGCTCCTGGTTCCAAGGCCTTTGACACTTACTGCCTAGGAGGGATATTCTGCTATCCCAATGGATGACTGGTTTGGTTAGGGTCATCGTGATGCTTTTGGTAAAGGCCCCAGAGTTGGACATCTCCTTAAAATGTCCGGACTTTTGAGGAGTTGTGCCTGCTTTCGGTGAAGACGCATGACTAGTAGCGAAACTACTTTTATATCAAGTTAGATAAAAAGGTGTTTGAGGACCCTCCCATTGATCTCAGTGTATTATGGACTGATAAAGTTGGTAAATTTATGGTAATCAGCATCCCCTCTTTTTCTTTTTTGTGAATGCTAATTACTTTCTTTTTCTTTTTCATTTATATTTAGTTTGGCATCCTGACTCGGCGTCTTGTCAAACGTGCTATCTGAGGGAGGCGAAGACGGTTGTGGACAGTGGAGTCCAGTACTGGAACAGGATTAGTGTCATGAGAATTTGAGAATGTCTTCTTTGTATAATGGGCAGTAAGATCTTTGTTTGTCTCTCTTTTATGCGTTGTATGGCTGTATCTTGTTAATGCTTGGGTGTGGTGTTCCTTTCTGCAGCGAGTTGGAAATACGATTTACTGCGTCCATATGCCAAGAGGGAATGCCCCAATTCAAAAAGAAGAAAGTTTCTACGGAGGCAACATTCTGAATGATGCTTCGATGGTGAACAAGGTTGGTCAAGCCGCAAATAAAAACATGAAGAAAGATGTTCGGAAACGCAAGAGGAATGATCATGCCGAGGAAGACTAGTTTCTTATAATGACCTGTTGCCGAGGTTGGCAGAAAAAAGGTCAGCAAACTCCCTGAGGCTGCTGTAAATCCCGATCCTCCAAGTCCTTGGGGACTCGATCCCGGCTCTGTATAGCCGGGATCTGACCTTGTTGTTCCCCCTCATGCTCCTACACTCATTCTGACTGACATCGATCGTGTTATCGCTGCGGAGAAGTCTGTCTCTGCTAGCGAGGTGGATAAAGAAGTTGGTCCACTCAGTGTAGTGGAATTCTCCTATTCGGATGCTAAACCATTTGTCAAAAATAGGGAGGCATGCGCCGAGTTATTTCGTTAGCTGAATCCGGTGAGGAAGTCTGACTTGCCGGCTGTGAAGGACCTGTTAAATCCTGAAGCATATGCTGCTCACACCGCAATCGCTGTACATTTTTGTTTGTGCATACGTTTTTGTGTCTGCACGCCATCGTTTATGATGGAGAAAAATAATCCATGAAGAGATTACTCCAGCTTTCAAAGCAGGAAGCCGACCTTCCGATTCATGCCTGGAGAAGTCTTGGCTCAGATCCTGGCTCCATTTCTGCCTCCGGATTCCGGGTTCCGGCTTTCAGGTCAAATGATTTTTCATGTGTAAGGATAAATTGAAATCTTCTTTAATATAAGGTAACCATCTTAGACAAAAAGGAATCTTCCTAAATCTGAGAGAAAGAGGAAATTTTCTAATATATATGGTTATCCTTAAGAAAAATAAAAATAATATATTATCTAAGGATATAATGAAATATTTCCAAAATCTAAGAGAAAGACACGACATATACTATAAATATAGGGTTCATAAACCCTAAAGAGGGAGGTTAAATCGTCTGAGGACTCCAACAGCCGCCAAGGCAAGAATTTATACCTAGAAGACTATCTTCATCAATATGTCTATGACAGGCTGATCCTCGTGACTACTAACAACCATATGACTGTTTATGCTAACTATAACATGTATGTTAATCTACTTCTCGGTCCAACACAAGAGCTGATCAATTGGACAGTCGCCAAGGCAATATATGACCTAGAAGACCATCTTCACCGACATGCCTATAACATGCAAATCCTTGAGATTACTGTTAACTAGATCAAGATATATGCTCATTGTAGCATATCTATCATTCTACCTACTGGCTCATGCCACGATTTCCAGCCTATCAGCGAGAATACTACATGCTCATTGTATCATACCGACTAGTCTATCATCTGGTCTGGCCATGTGCTTTTTAGACCAGATTACTCCTATCAACTATAGTGCCACTTGCTCACTAGGCCACGTGCCAACAAGATTACACATCTACAACAAGGCTACATGCCCATCTACGCTATGCTCCTCGAATATTATGAACTACAAATGGCTTGATCCCCATTGAAGGGTACATAGGCAATCCCAACTGAGAGATGCAGCTATAAATCCAAATACCTTCCATGGTTCCACGCCTAGACACCCAAGAAATTCCCCTGGTAGGCGGAATCATCATCATGGAGCAGGAAGACCATGCAGTATTCACTATTGACAGACAGCTCTTGCCTGACGATCCATATCACCTGGTGCTACCGAGTCACTGGCGACATATACTGGCCCATACCCATATGGCAGTAGTCTAAAAGCCGGATCTTCTGGTTCATCAACAATTGAAGCAAGAGAATGCACTACAACAATATGTATCCTTCTCCTTTTCATTCTGTAGAGCTGAGCATGAATCACATACACAAAAAAATCTAACAGTTTGGCGGCAGAAGGAGTGGCGGTTTTAAACTACGTGATGATGTGATAGGCAGAAGAGACACTACACGTATCCTCTCAAAAATCTCACGACCCCAGCCACCTGGTAGCAAGAAACAACCTACTCTCACCAGATCCAAGGCTCCCACAGCTGGAAACCCATAACCCTTCTCTAAGGGAGGATAACACTGTGCTAACATCTAAGCAAAATTCAACCAGAATTCACATATATACAATTTCTGGTTCCTGCTGGTTCCGAGTCTCAACCAGGAATCACACCTCTACAATCTCTGGTTTTGGGTCTCAACCGGGAATCACACCTCTACAATATTTGATTTATGCTAGTTCTGGATCTTAACCATAAATTAGACCTCCACAACCTTTGGATTCCATGATCCCGACCAGGAGCAGTCACTACTAGCATCAATGTCAACGTGTTTTCCACTAGCAACAATCTAGCAGGCCCTAGATGCCACTAATGCATCCATGTACACAACTCCGCCCCACAAGAAAAAGATGTACGGTCCATAAACAGGAGACAACATCTTTCTTCCTGGTTTACGACTAAGACGAGTTCCAAAAGAAAGAGGAATCAGAAAAACAGCTAATGGGAGTACTACCGGCATACCAGAACACCACTAAGAAGTAAACACCTTTTCTTCTTGGTTTATAACGCCAAGGTAGTAGTTTAATTTAAAATCAGTTAAAAATATGGGTGAAGAGAACACATCTCAAGTACTTAGTGAATCCTATTGAAATTGTTTTGCGAAAGGAACAATGATTTTGGCCATATAATATGTTTATCCAGCATAGGAGCCTGAGCCAAGGGTGTAACTCCTACAACTTTATTAGTTGTTCACCCCCAAGCAAAAAACAGGAGCCATCGTGCTTATTGCTGCCTATCCAAGGAGGAGGCATTGGTCAACAAAATGGATCTCCTTACCCATAACAAGATCAAAGATATCAGCTCAAAATTTTCCTACAAAACCATAGCCACGAGCTATCAACAAACCTCGCACAACAGAAAAAGTAAGCCCCGTCTACTGCTGCTTTTACCTAGTGATGTACCCTGATATACTTCTAAGGGAAGCAAGGATACACACCTCTATAAGTTCCCGAGGAAGCTCAGACCACGTACCCCTACAAGCTTCTAAGGCTATGCGCCTCTACAAGTTTATACAAACCAACAATTCCCAGAAAGGGAATCAAGGGTACTCGTCTCTACAAGCTTCCAAGGAAGCAGGTCCAAGGTCATGTAACTTCATGAACTTCTAAGTAAGACACAACCAAGAGAAAAACAAGGGGGCAAACGACTTAAGCGTTAATACAAGAAGAACAAGGATCAACAAATCCCATCAACTTACTCACATCAAAGAGAATTCAAGACGAAACGGAGAGTTATAAATGAAATCCACAAAACATTGAGACTGTCTCACCCAAGTGGGAATAGAGAACAGCCAGAAGGAGTCATTAAATGATATCACAAAACGCTGAGAGTGGCTCACCCAAGCGGGAGTAGAGAACAGCTAGAACGGTCACTGGACGACATCTACAAAAGGAGGAAATCCAAATAATATAAGTAAAACAACATTTATGGATGATCAGCAGCAGGAATGGACTAACTATGTCCTAGTATGCAATAGAAAAAGCTAATCCATGTGTATGAAGCAAGAACGCGTACTCCTACGTAGAAAACATTGTCTCCAATACGCCTACTCCTATTTAAGAAGTGAAGACGCTTAATCTACTCCAGGAAAAGTCATCTTAGCCATGTCAACTTTTTCTACCCAGACCTGGGTCAATTCATGCCTCTGGGTAATTTGGGCTTGGGGTCATAAGAGATCATGATAACCGCTGATATCCAAGCCCAAGGACGGAGAACTCAAGAAGTATTGTTGCTCTACCTGACAGAACACAATCCCACAGGGAGTGCCGTCCTAGTGTAAAGAGAAAGAAACAAGCAGTACCATGTGTTCTCAACACAAAGACTCTATGTATTCATCCAGAAAAACTAGCTCTCTACCAGTCATAGCAGCCAGGAACTTACGACTTCACTTCCAGGTTCATCTGATTTTGGTGGTAGTATCACTAATTTGAAAAATGTAGCTTTATAAGCCAGAGGTACAATAGCAATTACCCAAATATGCAGAAGAGTTCGTCAACATCCAGAACCTCCAGGTTCTAAGAGAATAAATTCAACAACCTCCATGTCTATATAGGATAAATCTTACAACCTTTGGGTTTCAGGATGATATATCTCAGAACCTCCGGGTTTTATAGGGATATATCTCATTATCTTCGGGTTTCAACAAGATATATCCAAGATTTTGGAATGCAGAATGGAAAGCCTTGAAACCAGCTAAGAAAATTCGTGATTGCAGGACCAAGCGTCCCACAAAGTTCCAATGACCAGGAAGCTATCTTATAGAGTTTGAAAACATTCTGAACGGCTCCACAAAAAGGCGTTGAGTGAAATATCGACTACGGCTCACATCTAATTGACATCAAGAGTTGTTTACCTACGGGGGACAGAGTACGATGCCACATTGAGTCAATACAGCTTACGGGTTTGAGGCAGCAAATAAGAATTCACCTCTGGGTCATAATAAAGAATTCCTTAGAACTTTTGGGTTCTTATAGACAATACCTACAAATTCTTCTGGGTCAGAGCATTAATTCCTCGGAACCTTCGGGTCCCCAAGGATAAACCTATGGGCCTTGCAAGCTCAAAATACAAAACTCTTTGAAACTCCATATTCCAAAGAAGGATATATAGATACTCCGGGTTCCTATGAGATATATGTTGATACCTCAGGGTAATACTGCGAAGAATCAGCCTCCACGCTTCAACAATGAGTCTCATCTCTTCCTGAAAAAGGAAGTAGAAGACGCATAGCCTTCACTCGATTGCTACCTAGTACAAAACTTCTACTGCTTAGAGTCAGGGTACATCCCCAAAAGACCAAGCAGAAAGATAAAACAAAAAACAACAAGCAGCAGAATACTGCTTCACGAAGGAGAAACAGTTCAGAAGATCATTCTGCAGCCTATATCTAATCATGGGGGCACATAAGCAAGAAAAACAACGTACTCATTAAAGTAAATCAACAATTTTCGCTTACCTCATTCGGCAATGTGCAATTAGGATCCAACAAACATGTGGCTATATCTAGTCATGCGTTAAAAAGACGGACCATGTTAATCATTGTAGTGCGAATCCAAACGTACGATTGACGAGTTGTTGATAAGTCGCACTGGCGTTCTTAAGATCGAATGATATTACTTTGTAGCAGTATGTGCCCTGGTCTGTGATGAACGCAGTTTTTTCGCAATCGTCGGGATTCATCATGATTTGATTGTACCCCAAAAAGGCATCCATAAAAAATAGAAGTTTGTTCCATGCCGTTGTCTCTACTAAACGATCGATGTGTGGCAGCGGAAAGCTGTCTTTCGGGCAAGCTTTATTGAGATCAGTGAAATCAACGCAGACTCGCCGCTTTCCATTTTTCTTTTTGACCACAACGGGATTGGTGAGCCAATCTGGGTACCTGACTTCCGTTATCGATCCTACGTTGAGGAGTTTTTTGACTTTCTCGTTGACCGTGGTGACGCGTTCAGGTCCCAACTTTTGTCTTTTTTGTTTGATTGGTTTAAAAGTCAGGTCGACGTTGAGTTCGTGAAATGTGACGTTGATGTTGATTCCCGGCATGTCTTCTGTAGCCCAGGCGAACGTGTGAAAGTTATTTTTAGACAAGCTATGAGCTCCATCCTTAAGGGCTCGCAGAGATTAGCTTCAATTTCAAAGCAGCGTTCAGGGAGTGTTTCATCGAGACAAACTGAGATCACAGGTTTCCAAGTTGGTTCGCGCTTTTCCTCTAAGGCTTCGGCCTTCTGTAGTTGCCAAAATATTTTTGCCGAATCTTGTTCTGGAGCATCATCAGTGATGTCGATTTCTTCTTCTTTTTAGGAGAATTTTCTGCCTCTTTAATTCCGCGGCGAAACAAACTTGCAATATTTTCTGATCTCCCCAGATTGTTTTGTTTCCGCGGGGAGTTGGAAACTTAAGGCACATGTGGTATGTTGATGGGATCGCTTGCATAGAGTTCAGCCATGGAGTGCTTACAATATCGTTGTATGATGCAGGATGGTCGACGACCAGAAACTCCACGACTTTTGTTAGGCTCCCGGCTTTAACCGCAAGGTTAATTAACCCAATATTTATAGTAGCTTCCCCTGAGGGTCCTACTAATGGGCTGAGATTTTCTGGGATTTTGGATAGGTCAACTTCCATTCTCTCAAAGGTGCTTTTGAAGATGATATCAGCAAAACCTCCAGTGTCGGCTAATACCATCGCGACATCGGTATTTGCGATCGCCAGCTCTACGACAAAGAGATCGTTGCGAGGTTTGACCTGATTGGTCGTTGCCTTTTTGGTCAGACATATCGCTTCTTGATCGTTTGGTGATTTTTGAGTTAGAGAATCTGACCCCCCTCCTTCTAGCGCCAAATTGTGGGAACATAAATTTGCAATGTTGATTTTAGTTAATAGAGGAAAGCCTAGATTCTCGACTTTCCTTGAGGATCTGGATTATCTGCGGTAACACACGAATACAAAAAGAAAGAGATAACAAAATTTCGATGGAAAATTGCACAGAGCCGTTTTATTAAATAAGATGAATTGAGATACAGAGTTTCACCGAAAACAGGATGACCAGAAAATCATTACCAATGGAGGTTCGTAGAACAAAGCGGAAAAACGTTATAAGTTCTCCTAAAGCTAAAATAAATCTCCTAGGTCTAAATTTTCGGGCTCCAGTGGTTTTTGCTTTAGCTCCCTTTATATATGCATTCAAGGTTGGTTCTCCTTTCGTTTTCTGCCCCCACGCTCAAGTTTATCTCTTCGCGGAGATTTTCCATTTGTTTTGATCTTCATAATTATCTTTTGAAACTTGATATTTATCTTCTTTTATGAATACTAGATAGACAATCATAGTAGTTTTGAGCTCATTCTCGTCCAAAATTGTAAGTGGGATTTTGCCACGTATTATACCTTTTCAGGCCGCCTTTCGACTTAAATGTTTTTACGATTTCTTTGAGAAATTACCTTCCATATGATGTCGGTTTTATGGGATAATATTAACCAATCGTATAGCCGAGATAAATATGGTGTTAAGTCGACCGTTATCATTTTATACGATTTATTCGAATTCACACAAGAAAATTCTTTGTTGATTTTATTGTACAGTTTCAACGGTAACTCCAATCGAGACAAAACAAGAGATAGCTCGGTGAAGACCCAAAGGATGAAGCTAGTCTCCAGATGGCGAGTTGGAAGGAGACGAACCAGATCGCGTGATGGCGAGTGGTAAGGAGACAACCATGGTCGCCTGATGGCGAATGGGTCATGATTATACCAGGTCGCCTGATGGCGAGTTGGACGTGACCGAACCTAGCCGCCTTATAGCGAGTTGGATGGGACCAAACCTGGTCGCCTACTGGCGACTTGGACGAGCTTGCTCGAGGTCGCCTGCTAGCGACTTGGGCGTGCTTGCTCCTGGTTGCCTGCTGGCGACCTGGGTGAGCTGGCTCCTGGTCACCTGCTGGCGAGCTGGGCATCTTGCTCCTGGTCACCTCTGGCGACCTGGGTGTGATGGCTCCTGGTTGCCTGCTGGCGATTCCGGTTAGATGATACGGTTGTTTTGATGTTCCTGAATTTTTCTACTTAGGACTTTTCTTAAATTATTTCAAGAAATTTTCTTAAGAGTTGCAATCTTGGACGTTGGTTTCGAGATTACCGTTTTTGACCCTAACAAAGAACTTTACAATTTTTGTGACACCCTGAGCAATGGTATTGAGGCATATTGTGCCGAGTACCTGCTCGGAGGAGCCGCTGAAACCTGTGAGGGAGCATGATGACGGTTTTATGTCGTGGAGATCGATATCCATCTTTTGTATCGTTTTCTTGAAGATAAGGTCCACTGAACTTCCGGTGTCGAATGAGACCGCAGCTGACTTCGCAGCTGCCGCCAACGAGCTCGACCAGTAACGAATCATTGTGAGGGGAATGGACGCTGATAGCGTCTTCTTCAAAAAAATTCAATTCATGCATCCTCCTTGGATCTGGTTGGCCATTGTTTTGCAGCAACTGCTTTTCTTTTGAATTCTTTGACAGATCTGACTGAGTCTTTACACGGGGGGATTGAAACACCCCAACCCGAAAAATCTTTGAAAATCATGTGAAAATTTCTAAGTTAAAGATCAAGTCAAATTTCATCGGATAAACATGAGAAATACTGCAACTTTATAAATGAAACACGAGACTAAATACTTAAAATCATAAGAATTTACAATAAAATATATATTTTACAAAATTTCTCGATGGTCCTAACATCCTAGCCTTGATGTTCTTTATAGCCTCGCAATCAGGTCCACACAATTAACCTTACATGCATTGCAAAGGAGGCATGAGTATACAAAATTACTCAGTGAGGACGCTCAAAACTGCCCACATGAAACTCAATAATGAAGCAATCAAATTCCACGTTCTATTTTAACAATTCTATTTTCATTCACATAAACATATCAGTTTAAATATGTCATCATCACACAAAATCGAACATGCAGTTATCCTAAGAACGCAAGAACATTTTTCAATCCTTGAGAACCATATTGAAGAATGATGAACGATCCTAACAAACCAACTATGACTGAAATACAAATTACTAAGTTGCCACGAATCATGCTTTCACCTTAGCTGAATCTCTAGGACTCAAAGACTTTGAACTTCCTAGTGTTTCTGACGAAGAACTCTTTAGCTCCTCCTCGTTCGATCTCTCTTCTCAAACTTCTCTCTCTACCAACACATTCTTGCTCTGACTTCTATTTTAATATGTTTTTCTTGATTGTTTCTAGAAATGAGAGCTGAAAGTCTCTTTTGTACTACTTTCTGGACTTGCGCACAAAGCCCCACATTTAGTGTGGTTCCCTTATTTGGCTTGGTCAAAGACTTCCTCACCAAGCCGGTCACGTAATGTCAGTTTCCTTATTTGGCTTGTTCAAAGATCACCATCAGTGGCTTGACTTGATATCTTCGATTCTTTCTTTAGCTGACTCCTGTAGATGCGACCTTCCTTTTTTATTATACCGCAATGATGGCTAGTCAAACTTTCCTTACTTGAAACTCGCATTTTCCAACAGCCAAACATTCCTAATTGGTCTTGCGATCTTGATATTTCTTTATGTATTCTCTGATCGTTTCATGATCAGTTTACCATCGCTCCGCCACTCCGACTTTATTCCAGGAGCTCGCTTAAGATCCGACACTTAGTCAAAATACATATTTATCTTCTATTGTCATGATTGCAAGTGTTTCCACACTCAAAAAAATACACTGCTTGTAGAATAAAATCTTTTGCGTTCTTTTTTTCAAAATTAAAAATATTCCGGGAGCGGATCGTTATAACTTTCCCCCACTTAAAATAAATCTGTCCTCGAATTTAGTCTCGACCAACTGTTGAATAACTAGAGACTGGAGCAACTCTTGATACACTGCAATATTTTGCTTCCCTATACTCCAACCGCTTACTTGAAATAATCTTAGGTTTCTTCCATTTCATTTTCCCTCTATCACTTCTTACATGAGTTTGCATTATCTCCCTACATTGGTCGATCATAACGGATCTGACTGGAACATTTTAATACTCGAGCCACCTTCATTGATGCAACTGACTATGCCAATAACAATTGCTTCTTCTAGGTTGCATCCAAAATCCAAAAACACAGAACTGCCACATATTCTATTGATGGATAAGGTTGTTTTTAAGTCAACTTGATCGCTTAATTTCTCATTCCGTGCACTCCAATTATCCATAAAGACCTTCGTTCACAACATCTTTAGCGGTGCATGCAAGCCTTTTGCTTGCGCTATTGCCAAGACGAATACGCAATAGCAAATTGATAAAACAACTAAATACAAACTTAGATGTATCCATGTAAAGACATTCCTAGCTGGATCGCACTAACATTAACATATTCATTTGCACTCTTCCTAAACCACGAAACTTTTCTCGCAGTATGTGGTCCACCATACTTCACATCATTTACCGTCAAATCCTTGAATGATTGAACCAACTTACAAATATTTTATAGATGGTGACTCTTACCCACTAACCCAACAAGGTTTACGATCTTGTTGAATTCTTTGTCCTCAACCAATTGCAATGGTCATAATATTTCCTTAATTCGACCAATGCTTTCATCGGACACTATACTCATGCAGTTAGATCACATTTTTCTGATAACTCCACTTGCTTAAGTTCTTTGGAATCATTTCTTCCAGAGACATTCCACCAATACCACTCTTTACTCAACTTCTGCATCCAAAATTATCTTAAGAATAATTCGTACTTGCTCTTGACCATTTGTTTCGTTCTTATTGTTGATACTATTGAAATCTCATTTGCCACCAACTTTTCTTCATCTCGTTGCGCTACCTTAACATTTTTTCAATCCATGTTAACGCGACATTGATCCAACCAGACCATTCCAGGAATTAATTTGAATCATTTATCTGGTCACACGATCAAGTCATTAAATTTGTATGCACGCTCCACCATCACTGAAATATCTTGATAAATTACAAGCGATTTGAAAATTATCATGTATGCTTCACGGCCAGATATGATCTATTTCTCGAACCCATTCTTATGTGACCAATGTTGGGTGATTTCCTGCCACACAAAGAATGCAACACCCGTAGTCGAATAAAGTGTGGCCTTCACCACCACACCACTAACAAAGTGGATTGACTCCATCCTTATATCCAGATTGTGTATCATTGATACCACATTTTACTTAGATCCCAAACCATACACGCATTCTTGTTTCACTTTCATCGATCCATCCAGCTCTCAGCAACTGTGAGTCCTAGCTAGCCAAGTAGGCAACAAACAATCTATGTTGACAATTGTTTCTTACCTTTCACATTGTATCCACGTCTTCACTAAAGTTGACATGTCTCGATCCATCACCTGTAACTTTAAGCATATTCGTCCAGACGACTGAACCCACTTGATACCTTCATCGCATACCCTTGGAGAAACCTATAGTCGGCACTTCTTTTTTGTCCTTAACAAGACTTAAGTTAGTTTCACTAACTTCATGCTAACTCTTTAACTCAATTTTACTTAGACAGTTTCTAAGCAGTCCAATCACTAAAATATACCAAAAAATACGTTAGCATCATCATACAACACATTCTTCACACGAGACATAGACCATCAATATTTTTCCACCTTGCCAACAAATCCCATTTTTGAAAAGCAGCCAGCCAGGACATAACTGTTTTGCCAACCCCGTTCTGATACCAAATTGAAACACCCCAACCCGGAAATCTTTGAAACCACGTGAAAATTTCTAAGTAAAAGATAAAGTCAAATTTTATCGGATGAACATGAGAAATACTGTAACTTTATAAATGAAATGTGAGACCAAATACTTAAAATCATGTAGTTTACAATATAAATATATTTTACAAAACTTCTCAACATTACCCAACTTCAAATACACTAGCCCCGATGGTCTTTATAGTCTCGCTCTCCCTTCCAGACAATCAACCTTACTTGCATCGCAAAGGAGGCATGAGTATACAAAATAACTCAGTGAGGACGCTCAAAACCGCCCACATGCAACTCAATAATCAAGCAATCAAATTACACGTTCTATTCTAACAACCTAGCGATCCTTTTCTCACAACCTAACACTTTGTTTCCATCATTTCTTACTTACGCATTTTTCCTATTACTTATCAATTTTCATGCGTCTGAAACTAACAACATAACATTCGATTCTATCATTCATTTACTTTAGAATTTTCTAACATTCCGACCCAAAGGTCCATCGACCTGCGGCCAAAGTCAAACCTGCGGTCGAAACCAAACCTGCAGCCGTAGCCAAACATGTGGTCGTAGCCAAACCAGCGGCCGTCGCCAAGTTTGTGGCCGTAGACAAACCTGCGGCTGTAGCCATACATGTGACCCGTTGGTCCATTACGTCTGAAGCCAACCTGCGGCCAAATCCAACTAGCGACCTAAAGGTCGATAACGGCTGAAGCCAACATACACGGCCCGAAGCCAAAACATACTTTCATTATTTAATTTCATTGCTTAATCATGTACTTTTCTTATTTAAGTTTAATTTTCTATTCATGTTATTTCTTTAATTAATCCCATATTTAATCCATTTATATTATGTTTTCCACTTAACATACCAATTATATTCAAGATCAATTCTACGTTCATTCACATAAACATACCAGTTTAAACATATCATCATCAAATAAAATCTAACATTCAATTATCCTAAGAACGTTCTTGATCATTGAGAACCATATCGAAGAACTAACCTTCCATAAGTAATTACTCTAACACATAACCTTCATCCTAACAAACCAACTATGACTAAAATGCAAATAATTATGTTACCACGAATCACGCCCTCACCTTAGCTGAATCTCTAGGATTCGAAGACTCTGGACTTCCTAGCGTTTCGGACGGAGAAGTCTTTAGCTCCTCCTTGTTTGATCCCTCTTCTCATACTACTCTCTCTACCAACTCGTTCTTGCTCTTACTTCTCTCTAAATATGTTTTTATTGGTTGTTTCTAGAAATGAGAGCTGAAGGTCTTTTTTATACTACTTTCTGAACTTTCTCACCAAGCCGAACATTTATTATCGTTTCCTTTGGCTTGGTTAAAGACTTCCTGACCAAGCCGGTCAGTTAATGCTTGTTTCCTTATTTGGTTTGGTCAAAGATCACCATCAATGACTTGACTTGATATCTTTAATTATTTATTTAGATGACTACCATAGATCCGACCTTCCTTTTGTATTATACCGCAATGATGGCTAGTCAAACTTTCCTTACTCGAAACTGGCATTGTCCAACAGCCGAACATTTCTTAATTGGTCTTGCGGTATTGATCGCTCTTTATGTATGATCTGATAGTTTCATGATCAGTTTATCATCGCTCCGCCAATTTTTACTTTATTCCATGAGCTCACTTAATATCCAACACTTAGTCAAAATATATTTTTATCCCCAATTTTCATGATTACAAGTGTTTCCACACTTAGAAAAATACACTCCTTGTAGCATGAAACCTCTCGCGTTCTATTTAAAAAAAAAAATTAAAAATACTCCGGGAGCGGGTCGTTATAGGGATCCTCCCATGATAAGGTCTAGGTGGGGCCTGCTACCGGTCTGTTGGTTTTCTGAATCATTTGGTGAGGTTTGACATAGCTTGTTATGCAGATCGTCAGTATTTGAACCTGGCTTAGATTTGCCAAGCTTGTCCTCCCATGATGACGTTTAGGTGGGGCCTGCTACCGGTCTATTGGTTTTCTGAATCATTTGGTGAGGTTAGACATAGCTTGTTATGTAAATCGCCAGTATTCGAACCTGGCTTAGATTTGCCAAGCTTGTCGTATAAGTTGGCCGATTTAGGTTTGCCAAGCTTTTTGCGTAAGTCTGCCATTTTGGGCTTGTTTAATTTATCCTTGAGATCAGGTGTTTTCACTTGGTCTAACCGAGAAGGTATTTTCTCTGTGAAGATGTGTCTGTTTGCTTCCAACGCGTGATGGATGTCGGTGATGAGTAGCTTATTCGCTTTGGCCTGCTTGATAGTTGTGTGAATGTCGGCAAAAGTTGTCAAGGTAAAATTAGTGGCCATCGCCTACCTTATTAACATCTGGTGCAAATCGTATGGTTCGGATTTGGAAGAGGACTGAGGTCCGGATAGGATGACACCTATACGTTTGCGAACTCATGGCCTTTCATCTTTGGGATCTGATTTTTCGGCTTGTCAACGTTTTTGGCAGGATTTCCTGCGTTTGAACTCTTACCATGTGACTTATGGTTCTTTTAATCTTTACTTATACTCCAACTCTTGTTATTCTTCACCGGTTTTGGTTTTGGTGGCTCGATATTAACATACACATTGGTGAATGCTACTAAGAGGGCCTCCTTGAGTTGCTTGCACTCCTTGGTGTTGTGGCCCTTTGATTTGTGGTACTCGCAATATTTTTACATGTCGAAGTAGTTGGCGAGGTTATCCGGTGTAGTGGGCCGATTGGGGTGAAGTTTTCCTTTGTTGTCCAGTTCCCAGACGATCCATTCTTTTTTGCGTACTAAGGCGGCCGAGGCTGACTCCTCGTCCTCATCGACAGCTAGATCGTACTTTTCTTTTTGTTGTTTCTGCCGTACGAGACGTGTTGGCGGGGCTTTTGATGAGTTTCTGCAGCTGTTGTTGCAGTGTGTTTCATCGCGTTTTGCCTATGTTTTTTTGTCTTCTTCGTTGGGTACGAGTTTTTTTGACCGATGGAGGGAATCTTGGAGGAAGGCGGTAGGGTGATTGTACAAATCATCCCAGAATTTTGAGTTGATCCATAATGTGTTTTGCAAGGCGTCAACGGCGGTTGTGTCCGAGATGTGTACATTGGACACCACTTGCTTAAACTTTTTCATAAAGTCTTTAAGGTTTTCACCAGAGGTTTGAGACATCTTCCACATGTATGAGGCTGAGGCTCCTTGGCGCGTGAGCATTATGTAATGCTTGAGAAATTGAGACGATAGTTCGTGGAAGCTATTGATAGAGTCTTCAGCGAGGCGAGAAAACCAAAAAGAACCGGTCCGGAGAGACTCTCGACAAAGTTTTGGCAAAAGTCAGCTTCTTTTTCTTTGTCTGCGAAATAAGTTTGTAACATTTCAATATTGAAGGCGGTCACATGATCGGTCGGATGGTAGTCGCCTGAGTAGTATGGGATGCATAGTTTTTGGTCGGGCGAACCTTGATGTTGATGACTTTTTTGTAAAAGGGGTCTTCAAGGTCGCGGCGAGGATGCGATCGATCTCCAGTGCAAAACTAGTCGTGCGGCGTAGCTTCGAGTTGCATTGAGAGTTGAAGATATGTGATTTGTCTACTTATCAGGTTGCCGGTTTGTTGTTCTGTTTTGAGAGATCGTAGGTTTTCTCCTCCGGTTGTGTGTTATGCACCGCCAAGTGTGGTGTTTGTTGTTGTGAAGAGTTTTCGGTGTATTGTAGTTGTGTCGTCGACGTTTCCAGCGGGCGGCATGGTGGTGGCAGCTAAGATGGTGAAGCGTTCATTTGTCTCTTTTTTGACTTCGGCCTGTGCTGTTAGGCGGTCCATGATGGCTTTCATCATTTCGAACATGGTTTTGGCCTGGTGGCCAAGCCGGTTCCATCTTCGACTGTAGCGTCAGGTTAGTGCCAGCAGTGTTGCCGGTTAAGTCCATGATGATCGTTGTAACATGGTTTATGAAAGGTGTCCTTACAGACGGCGTCAAATGTTTAATATATATATTTGAATATGATTATCGAAAGGTTTTTAAGAATGATTTGTGGATTTTCAAGAAGATGTTTTATTGATCATTCAAGAGAAAGGTTGAACAAAATATGCTTGAATAATGAACAAGAAAGATTCAGATGTTTATAGCAAAGATTAGTGATCAAAATGATAAATCCTTATTCTAGTTGTTGTTTGTCTTCTCTTTCGGATCTCCTCCTCTTGGTGACTCTTCTCTCTTTTATATTTCTTATCCAAAAGTTCTTAACTCGCCATTAACCTAATCAGCTGGGCAAGTTATTTTGGGCCAAATTGTTTGAAAATGGATGACCGAGCTCTCTGTAGCTTTTTATTTGATGGGCCTAATCCTCTCCAACAACATCTATTTGACGATTATGCGTAACATGCTTGAAAATTTGAATAACGTCAGTTTTGAAGGTACTACACTTAATGGGCCTTCTGATCAAGAATTTAAAAACAAAATGGGCCTAAAAGGGCCTAATAATTCAATCTTCTCTAGTTTCCTTACGTTACGTGTCCACATTTTGACATAAACAAAGAAGCAAATGACTCCAATGTTAAGAGCGTATCCGTTTAGGCTTTTTTCCCGACGTAAGACATTCCTTGTCACTGACACGCCAACCTTTCTAGTATATTTCTAAAATCTTGTAATCGATATTCTTAAGAATATTGGTTAAGAATTGTCTTTCTAGATTCAGGCCTTCCAAGTACGACTCTTCATCCCAAAGAAAACACCCAAACCGCGTTTTCTTTTTTCTTGAACTCATTCGTGATATCCACATTATATATTAATTCTCAAAGTCAGCGCAAACCATAAAACACACATTTTAATAGAAGACAATTCTCGAATCATCCGCCAAACTCAGATAGTTTTCGGCCATGACAGGATCCCAAGAAGAGAGTCACAAGCCTCAGATCGTTGATCAAGAACATCCCAAAACACTAGAAACAGAGGACCCACAGCAACAGCCTTCCTCGTCGTCTCCAGATCAGAAGAAATGGGGTACTCACGTGATGGGAGCTCCGGCAGAACCAGTGGCTCATCCCGATAACCAGCAGGCTGCGGCTTGGGTCGCTGGTGATAACCGGCAGATGCCGTACCAACCCTACATCGTCTACTCTCCTGTCGAGCATCCTCCGTCAAACAACCCTCTTGAGCCCGTCATTGGAATGTTCCATACATGGAGCCGAAAGGCTGAAACCGTCGCTCGTAACATCTGGCACAATCGTAAGTCTTCTCCTTCTACCTTATTTAGTGGCTTCGGTTCTCAGCAGCTTTGACCGATCTTGATGAGTTTTGTCGGATCTTGTTTGTTTGTTTGTGCAGTGAAGACGGGACCGTCTATGCCGGAAACGGCGTGGGGGAAGGTTAACCTGACGGCAAAAGCGATAACAAAGGGAGGTTTCGAGTCTCTCTTCAGGCAGATCTTCGGAACGGATCCGAACGAGAAGCTGAAGAAAACATTCGCATGTTATCTCTCAACGACGACAGGCCCTGTCGCTGGAACTCTGTATCTTTCAAATGTTCGCGTCGCTTTCTGTAGTGACCGTCCTCTCTTCTTCACTGCGCCTTCCGGACAAGAAGCTTGGAGTTACTACAGGGTAAGTGGAGTCATGTTTTGTAGAAATGAAATCGGGAGATTGTGTGATGAGTTTAAGTATAAATGTTGTTTGAACTTTGATGGTTTTTGGGCAGGTGGTGGTACCGTTGGTGAATATTGCGACTGTTAATCCGGTTGTGGTGAAGGAGGATCCACCGGAGAAGTATATCCAGGTAACGACGGTGGATGGACATGACTTCTGGTTCATGGGTTTTGTGAATTACGAGAAGGCTTCTCATCATCTGCTGACTACTGTCTCGGATTCTCACACCGCTCGTAGCTCTGCGTCTGGTTAGAGAAGTATATCACAATGTTTGTGTCTTTTTTAAAAATAATTTCTGTATGTGTGTTGTTGGTTTCTTTGCTGCTGATGTTTCTATATGTTTTATGTAAATTTTGTATCAGAGTTGGACTTGCGTAAGTCTTGAATATACATCTATGTGTTGATTAGAGTTGCTTTTCATTTACCACGTTCTTCTTGTTTTTTCTTTACTTGTTAAGGCAATTTAGGCTCAACTTCTAACACAGAGCATATGTTTTTTGAGTGATATGTCAGAGTGATAGATAAGAAGATGTTTCTTTATTTTCAGTGTCGGTCCTAAGTCTTATGGCGCCTAAAGCGAACCAACAAAATAATGCCCTTTGAAAACAATATCTTTTTCTTTAGCTTTCTAAACCAAACAAAAATTCGATTTTTTCATGGTGTAGAAATTTTATCAAAAACTAATAGATTGATCTAAAAGAAAATTAATAGTTTTACAACTTTCTTTGCATTACACATGTTACTTGATAATAACATTAGTTTTAGATTACACTAATTCGGCTTGTATCCAATTAACTGAGTTATTATTATTTTCCAATAACACTTCTAAAATGCATGAAAAATAATAATAATGTTATAATTACGTAAAATAAAAAAAAACTGGTAAATACAACACAAGAAAACATCATTTTGAAATTGGTTTAGTTTGTAAATTTAATGAATTTTTTAAATTGTCAAAGTTCCAAGAGAGTGTATTTTAATCGAAAAAATAATTTTTATGTTTCTTAGTTTTTAAAGATACAAAAAGGAATTGGGTGAAAAAGAAGATAATTAGTAGAAGGAAAAATATACATGGGTTTAGAAAAGGAAATTAGATTTGTTTTAGTAGGTTTGTTTTATTTATATGATGAGTTGACGACGACTATGATATACGAATCATTTAATAAATTATATAAACATGGAAACTATGATTATCAATAAATGAATCAAAACATGTCAGATTCTCTAAATTATTATCAAAAAGAATAAAAACAGAGGTAGAACTCAAGAATAGAACATGCACTGCTGCACCCTAAGGAAAAACCAGCGAAGCTTAAAAGTTTATTGTGTGATCATCATTCCATGTGTTTATTGTGTGATCCTCACTCCATATAGATTTGATCATTAAGTACTATAATAAATCTTTTATTTGAGAGAATAGCTTAAAGGTTAATTTAAACATATCAAATTTGGCATCGTTTCGAGAAACATTGATTCACCATTAGATTAGATGAAGGATTTAGTCTAAGTTTTTATTTTTTTAGTCTAGATTAATTGTTTTAGTTTTTATGTTTATGCAGGTTTTCACAAAAAAAATAATAAAGAAAACTAGTCAAGTACCAGCATTGACCGACATCTGACCATTGGTCGGTCGATATCCCCTTCTACATGAGCATCGAGCGAAACATAGTCAGTATTGATCGACAATCATTCATTTTCAGGTACAGACTCACGTTTCCTTTGTTTTTATTTCATTTTATCTATTTATTTCTCCAATTTTATATTGTATAACACTGAAGACAGTGTTGTTTATGTATGTAAGAGGTTTTACTGACATTATGTTCTGTTTTGAGTATCATTGAATCGTTTTACTAAGTCAAAACAGATTCAGTTGGAGATGTTAAACTTTTTTGGAACTAACCATCTAACCACTCTCTAGTACTATTCTTTGAGTTTTGATTGTAGGGTGTACTGAAAGAAACATACCAAAGTGGATCGACTTGACAGTAACATCCACGCTTACTATGAGTGTCTGAAAGAACCAAAGCATACCTCCAACATAATCTACACAATATGCTTTTGGGTTTGGTATACGAAGGATCGGATTAATCATATAGGTTTGGAAGGCAAAAATTTGTGTGTTTCTGGTTCTCTTCTCTCTTCCCTTCAGCATCAAAAGAGAAAAGATTGAGATAATTTTCTATGTAGTAAAGGGATAGAAAAATTTCCAAAGATCCCATTAGTTTACTACAATTGAATGATCACACAAAGCTTGAAACAAAGGGTAGGAAAAATTCATGTGACCCAATTATTCATCTACACTTTGTAGTATAGAGATGCAGTACATTACTTGATTAAATCCATAAAGACTATATGTTTTATATAATAGATTATCGGTTTCAGATTAAGCTATGCAGTAAATGAGAAAGCAATAAAAGACAGTAAATAAATTGAGTTGTAAATAAGATGGGAGAAAGCACCAAATATAAAAAAATCAAACAAGCAATTCAGAACTACAATCAATATATGATAATGGTTTATTACGAACGAATCTAAAACTCAAACCACAATAATAAAGTCAACCAACTATCGTTGCAAAGATTTTCTATGCTATACCTAGATCTTAGAATACCAATTCTGGTTGAAAAATCAAACAGTTCAGACAAGCGTTAAATCCAAGTTCGATATGTTCACTAAATCCCTATACCAAATGTGGTTACTAATAAGTATTTAACTCATTAAGATTAGTTCAAGTAATCAATAACAATGTCTTGTCTATGAATTATCCTATGATCTAGATTTCAGGTTGTCATCCAAATTTAAAATTAAATTCAATCCTGATAAAGATTTCTATACATAATTCTAGCGATTATATCAATTAGCAACTCCTTATGAACCCTAAAAAATCTTTACATCTAACAAGGTGATTACTAAGACATTAAAGCAATAACACAAATCATGTAAAAAAACTGCATAAAAAATAAATAACATGAGCTCCAGTCGATCCCTCAATGAGTTTTGATCTTCTCTTCAGATTTAAAATAAAGCTTAGCCTCAACAATGGCTTAAAATAAATAATAGAGATAAAAACATGTACTTGTCTCCTTTGTAAATACTAAAACAAATTGGGGACAAAGTTGCAATTCTTCAACATTGCATAAAACTCGTTGGTTTTCTTCCGTGGAAGGGGTGTCGATTTACACCATGTAGATCAAAATAAGTTCTCGATAGCCGCATCAGATGAACCACTCTTCAGTAAAATACACATAACTTTTGATATAACAGATGGAACAACCTTAAATCAGCAGCATTGGAAAGATAATTCAATAATATATCTTGTGTCAAATATGAACCTCGTTCATTGATGGGGATGCCTCTATTTATTAATATGCTAAACTTTTTACGCATCTCCACAATTCTACATCTCAAATTTCCTTTTTACATCTAAGGCGGCCTAAACCTTGTACAATACAAAATAACACCAACATGACTCCTAAACATATAATATGGACTCTAAATAATGACTAATATCTTTTTCAAAATCCATATAAGCCATGTCAAATAAATTGAGGCGAGTTACATGTCAGGATTGACATGTGAGTCAAAACAAGAAAAGAGAGATTTGATCGGTGAGGGAGGTATGAGTGAGAGTTATGGATCTATCTCAATCTGACTGAACCAAAGATAGAGGTTCATTCCATGGAAATAAGAAAATTGGACAAATACAGATTGGCGACTGGAGATGCATTGGGATTGAGTTATTTTTGACCATCCGATAAGTCAGGATCTAAAGACACGACATAAAACTCTTTATGGAGACTGAGATTTTAATCGCAACATTGATGTCAGACAATTATTTAATTCAATCTCGAAAGGAGACTAGAGATTGTTGGAGTCAAGAAGCTTTTGGGTTTTGTTCAGACAAAACAGTGTCAATGGGATTTGATGCAAGGAAGAGTTTGGAGGTTAACGAAGATGAGGAAAAGATTATGTATGAAGTTTGTTGGAGTGGAGAAGAGAATAAGACAAAATGACTTTGTTTAATTCTTGTTGCTGGAATTCGAAGAGGAACCAAGATAAGGTTAAAGTTGGACAGGTAGAGAATGTTAGGGGACCTCAACTTTAAATTTGTTACACAACAGCCCACTCCAAAGCTTCAAAATATATTCACAAAGAAAAGTCAGTTAATTTTGTATGTGAAATAGGAAAATAAGACATAAGGCATATGAGTTTATAAACCAAGTCGGGTACTTTCATAACGCACATGAAGCATATGTTATAGGTCATATAAGTTTAGGTAAAATTTATGTCACATATTACTAACTAAAAAATGGATAACACATATCATAAGTTTCGGTAGTTTAGTTATAAGTTTCTTTTTAAAAGAAATCTATTTGAAACGAGAGATTGATTCCATTGTTTTTGTTGTGCTATCATTTTATTATGTTTCTTATAAATATTTTTATTCTCTAACTTTTTTCTTATTGTTATTGTATTGTTCTTTATTTATATATATATATATATATATATATATATATATATATATATTTGTTTCTTTTGTTATATGGTTATTGTTCTATCTTTAAAAAATTGTCAAACAAGTAAACCACTATATGAAGAAATAAAGCGAAATTCTATTTAATTAACTGTTCATGTATGATATTTTAAAAAAGAATTGAAATGAAAGGCCACAATTTCATAATTTATTTTAGACCACTAAAATAGTTGGTCGGCGCTGTTAGAAACTTCTAAAGGTTTTTAAATGAGGACGTCACAAGCTTAATGAATCATCTGGTGCATCAGAAACACAAGAAACAAAAAGATAGTTAAAAAGAGATCGGGGTTAAAAAAACTAAGGCAAAAAGATATTTTTGAATGATGTTGTTCTGGAAAAAAAATTTGTTTAAAACGAAAACACAAAAAGAATAGAGATCAAAGAAGAAATGTAAACTAACAAATGTACATGAATCACAGCTTAAATCCGTTAACGATCTTGTTAACATTGTTCAACATATACAACAATCTAATTTCAATATGTCTAGCAAGCGACAACATTGATGCACACTACGTACAATGGATACAAAACTATTTAATAACAACACTGATGAAGGCTAACAACATCTACACACAACAGTTGAAGTGTACGACAATAACATTTATGAATACAACATAATAATGTTATTCAGAGGTAAGACATAAGGTTAGTCATGCATATTTTGTACATGTTTGGATGGAAAATATGCACAATCAAACTAGATATGCTCACGAGTTTAAGGTAACAAACTATCAGCTTACACTTTAACTTATTACTAGATTTTGACATGCGCTTTAAAAGCGCAAGATATTTTATGATGATATTTTTTATGAACAATGTTAAAAAAGAAAAATTGTAAGATGTTTTTCTATTTATAAAAATATAATTTAATATCACTTTTAAACTCGACCCAAACCTCCAATCGAATTGGTAAACTTGGTGATCCAATATATAATCTAATTTAGATTTTAAGAAATATTTATTATTTAAAAATCTGATAAAACTCGCAAAAAAATAATAAAATCTGAGTCTAACCGGGTGAACCGATGAGTAACTAATATGAAACTAAATATTGTAATAATTGCATTTTCATATTAATATAATTATATAAAAATCAAAATAGTACAACCGGTTATGTTTATTAAAGAGATTTAAATTTGAAAAAGGTATAATTAATTTTTTAATTTGTCTCACATTGATTAATGCTCATTTTAATATGTTATAATAAATTGATCAAATATTTTAGTTCAATTTATTTTGTATTTGATAATTATTGTGTATGTTTCCTAGAATAATCCACAAAAACTTTAACCGTAAAAACATCAAGCATAATTTATAATAATATAATCAAATATTATAAATATTATTTGTAATCTATTTTAAATATAAACATTCCACCTATTTAAAACACATAACCTATCATATACTATAAGATTATTTTTGATTCACTATGGTAACAAAATCTTTCTTTGGCAAGTATATATGAATTATTTATGTATACTAAATGTATTTATAGATTTAGTAGCAATCAAATATTAATTATTTTGACCAAAATAATTAATGTTGTTACATAAATATAGGAATGGCATTCCTTTGTAAATAACTTAAAAATAAATGGCAAAATCCTAAGAGGGATTTTGCTTTAGTAGTATAGACTAGATCTTGACCCGTGCGTCCGCACGGGTATTTGTTTTTATTTTTATACATTGCTATTTTTTTTATCAAATTAATAGTAAATAATTTAACAATAATTATATAACAAATTGTAAATTTAGATATTTCTAAACATAATATTCATATAATTTGCATTTATAAATTTAACTTATTTCTTTTAAATTATCAATTGTATTTCTCATTTTTTTATAAACATGATTTTTACAGCTCTAGATTGTAAAATAAAATAATGTTTATTCTACAGTTTAAACTGTGTATCCGTGCAACTATTATTTAAATCGTGCAACTGTTATATTCTCATAATTCAAATATATGTATTTGAATTGTATTAATCATCAAATTATGTAACATATATTTGAAAAGTAACTTCATATGTTTGAATAAAAATATTTATAGTTTATATTTTGTATGTGAAATGTTACAATAATATATATGAACATATAACATTTAAAGTTTGTAGTCATTTTTAAATAATTTCTTTTATTTTAGTGTAAAATATGGTTAGATAATAATTAATTTAAAAATAATTATAAGTTTGGTAAGTTTGTTAGAGAAGAATCTAACAAAATAAATAATTTATATTTAATTAATTAAATTTAGTAAGTTTGGTAAGAGAAAAATCTAACCAAATAAATAATTTATAATTAATTAATTAATAGATATTAATTGAGTGATATTTCATGGTAAATATTGAGGAAAAATCTGGGGTATTTCAATTTTGTACTTCAGTTTTAATAGTTTAGATGGTTCCTAAAATTAAGGAATGGCATGGCTTTGTAAATAATTCAAAAAATAAAGACATAATCCTACGAGGGATTTTGTAGGTTTGGCATGGATGTAGATAATTTTTCATAAAAATAGTGTTATCATAAAAATAGTATATAGATAACGTTTTCATAAAAATAGTATAGATAATGAAATAAATAATGCCATTCAACGATGAAAAGACAAGAATAGAGAGAGAGAGAGAGAGAGAGAGAGAGAGAGAGAGAGAGAGAGAGAGAGAGAGAGAGAGAGAGAGAGAGAGAGAGAGAGAGAGAGAGAGAGAGAGAGAGACCAAGTCAAATCAGAATGTGAAGAAATGAGAGAGAGGGACGGAAACCTTAGACTTAAGGAGGAGGAGTTGGAGATGAGCTTGGTCTCTCAACAAGGCTTATTAGTTAATGAATCAGTCCATTTAAAAGTTATTAGAAAATCATATACTTTATCTTTGTATAAATAAGAAGTCATATCTTCCTTAAAAAAATCATTTTTTGAGACCTTTGGACTGACTTTGGGAGAGATCCACCATTTTCTAGAGAAGGAATACTTTTGGAGAAAACCACCTAGGCACATGCCTTTATCTAAGCACTTGTGTCCCTTTATTGTGAATTACAGTTAGATTGATCTCTATTGAAAGGGTATGTAGGAAGCCATTCATCGAGTCCATCTATAATCTATAAAACCTCTTTTACTCTCATCCATCCAGTTCAAGCTCAGCAAAAAAACTTCTTTTAAATCCACAATCGAAATCTGTCTACTTCCAGTACCACACCGATTTCAGATTAAACAGTTGGTGCCCGCCGTGGGACGTGGAGAAGTACCTTCATAGAAACCTGAACCCTAAAAATGAGTGAATGACAAATTTCATCTGTTACTCGTTATTTTTACTCGCCCCCCAAAAAAGAAACCAAGTGAATAACAACTGCATCTATTGCTCGTCACTTTTACTCGTAAAAAGAAACTGAGTGAATGACAAATTTCATCTGTTACTCTTCACTTTTACTCGTCCAAAGAAAAATGAGTGAATGACAAGTCTCATATGTTACTCGTCACTTTTACTCGTAAAATACGAGTTTACCATGTTTATCTTCCTCGACACTAAACCAAATAAATTATTTGGTTTATGTGTCGACATAAAAAAAAATTATGCCGAGGATTTTAATTTGTGAAAGATAAAAGTTTATGGTTCAATCTTAATCGGCAAGTGCACTCTTTTGAATATATAAAACTACAAAAAGGGAGATCACGTCGCAACATCGGCACCTTGACCTTGTAAAGAAGCTTATTAAAGCTCACACGATTCAATGGATTATTCTCGGCATATCGTGTGTGAAGAAAACCCACAAGATGATGAACAAAAATCCCAACTCAAACTTTCTTAGAGCACTGCTCTGCTTCTCGTCTCGTCATCAAGCTGCTTGACACTTCTGAATTACTCGACATCAATTTCCTCTCCACTGACTTATCGTGTGACATGTCGAGTACATCATCTGTTTGTCACCGTGATGAAAAAAAAGGAGGATAAAGCATATTATTTTGCTCGGCCATGATTTCGCTTCATGACTTTTGGTCGTCAATAATTGCACTATAGCGAGTAAAGCATAATCAATTTGGGTCATTGCTGACTTTGAAGAACTTTCAAAAGTCTTTATTGGCTTACATGTTGACTTATCCCCATCGTATCATCTTGCTCGGTATTATCTAACTCATCAACTCGAGTGTGAACGCATCAGACAACTTCTTCATGAGTCTTAAGCTCGTCCAGAAACATGTCAACAGCTCGGACAAAAGTGAGTGTCTTATTGAAGACAGAGTCATTTTCTGGTCAAAACACTGCTTTGAAAAGTCAGCAGCAATAATGATAACAAGACATTTCCTCGGCACGTTATCTTGATCGTCATCATTTGAGGATTATGAGACTTGTTCGGCAAGAAAAATGAGTAAATTAATAAATCAGTGTGGACGAGGCAAGACCTGCTATATGAAAAACGCATTCTTTCGTCACAGCATCTCCGCTCAGACAAGAAGACCGCGTCTCGGAGCACTTACTCGGCATCTCTTCATTAAGCTCCCTCCTCACCAAGCTGCTCGTCTTCATCAACACGGCACCAGGCTAAAATTTTAAGGTTCCATGTTGATTGGCAAGTGGGCCCAACATACCACTCTTGCTATTCATCAAATGAAAATTGTGTATGACAATTGTGTTTGTTGCTTCACTTTTACTCGTCATGAGTGAATGCATTTGCATCTGTTGCCCGTTAGTTTTAATCATCTCGTGTTAAGTTGTGTCTGTTGATCTTCATGTTTAATCGTCGGGAGTGAATGACAGTTACATTCATTTTTGTCACTTTTTCTCGTCGTGAGTGAATGACAGTTGCGTAGGTTGCTCGTCATGAGTTCAGTAAACTCTCTTTTTTACTAGACATGAGTTTGCATTTTTACATTCAACTCGCCTTTTACTATAAATGAATTTACATTCAACTCATCTTTTTACAATAAATGAGTTCACATTCAATACGTTTTCTACTAGGTATGAATTCGGTAAACTCGTCTATCACTAGGTATGAGTTACTCGCCGAGCTATGGTTCTTAGGCACAAGTTCGGTAAACTCGCCTTTCACTAGGCACAAGATATTTTCCGAGTTACAATTTGATAGAGCCTTGATAGCTGTAACTCTTAGATTCTCAGTAACTTGTATACTTCTTCAACAGTATCCGATTACACTTTGTAAAATGAACTAAACAATACTCTCATGACAAGTAATTGCTCAGATCATCGATCTCATAGCGATCGAAGCTCAAGACTCATAACGTCTCAGAACTAACACATACAAAGCATAAAGAACTAAAAACAATCCACAAGTTTATTTAAAGCTCCTCTCTTTTGCCTTCAACTTCAATCTTCCTTCTCTGATCCAACTGCAAAGCCTCTGAATGTATTAGAAGGTTCTAAACTCCCTTTCTCTTTTTCTTTTGAATTTTCTTCTCCCTTTCCTTCCTTCATTCCTTTCTTCTTGCGCACATAAGCTTGATGGTACTTATCACAATTCCTAGGCACGAGTTACTCACCGAACTACGGTCCTTAGGCATGAGTTCGGTAAATTTGCCTTCCCTAGATATGAGTTCAGAGTCAACTCGTATAGTAAGAGTACAATTCGCTTGGGTCGTCATAGGTGTACAAGCAGGGAGTTTTTTGTCTCATAAATCCTCTTCGTAAAATTTGCAGAGATCAGTTTCATCCCTATTAACAAATTAGGAGGACTTACTGTTGAAGATGGGTTTGAACTCTCAATAAGGACTATTAAACAATGAATTCAGCCCATTTAAAAGGAAGTCACTAAAATTCCTAGACTTCATCTTTGTATAAATAAAGAGGCACTCCCTCCTTAAGAAGGATTTTTTTTGGGGGGACCCTAGTACTGACTTTGGGAGAGATACACCATATTTTCTAGAGAAAATACTTCTAGAGAGAACCACTTAGGTACATATCTTTATCTAATCATTTGTGTTGCTTTGTTGTGAACTACAGTTGATTTGATCCCTATCTGGTCTAGCTATAATATATAAAACTTCTTTTACTCGTATATGTCCAGTTCAAACTCAGCAAGGATATTTTTCCTAAACCCACCATTGAAATCTGTATACTTCAATATATCGCACCATTAAACAGGAGTGCACATTGCTAGTGATGTCTCTAACTTTAACTCCATCTATCTCACCACGTGAAAAACATCCATCTGACTCTTTCTCTTCAATTTTTCTTATTTGTTTATATTTATCTGGACAAGCAGATCAAACTCCACTAAACACGATTTTTGGGAGTTGTAAAAGTAAGTTATAAATCAGTATATTTCTTAACCAATTAAGACTAACTTTTTTAGTGAACTTTGATGCTCTACGTCATGGCGTCATATTACAGATAATGCAAGAGCACAACTAGCTTGATCGACCAGGAGGTTTTGGAGAAGTTTTTGTTGTGTAGCCTGTGGCTAATTAAGACGAAGCTGTGAAAAAAAATCGAATACAATTCAAAACAAAGTTACTGTGTTATATACATATTCATACTTTTGAAATATAGAAGTAATAAAAAAGGCTGAGTTTTAATATGTAATAGTATACTGCTTCATGCAGGTCTTTTCTAATGAAAATGTATAAATTAAAGTACATGCAAATGCAAAGACATTCTACAATTACCGTGATACTTCAAAGGAAAGGTTAATTTAGTAATTATTTTGATTAATAAGAAGAATAAATGTATTTGTTTTATGGGTTCAAAGCATCTTTGGTGGAAAATTATTCTTTAAATCGGAATATCAAAAAATTGATTCGATCGGATCTAGAGGAGATTATAGATATAAAGCCTGAAACATTCAGTGTTAACAAAAAAATAAGAAAAGGAAATGTTTTTAGAAAATACAATATTAGAGTAGAAAAAGAACAATGTCAGAGTAATTTTAGATAAAAATTATAAGGATATACATGTTTGGATGGTCACTAAAGCAGCATATTGTTCTATTTGCTGGTCTTTCTGTTGTGAAAAAAATTAAAATTGAAGTACATACAATACATTACAAATACAGAAAGAACACTGCAAAAAAACAGAGCCATATATTCTTGTAGTGTAACTGAAAAAGCATTTGCCTTAGACCCCAACGATTATAAACTTTTCAGGGCCCCTTAAGATAGTAAATCACTCATTGTATAGTAGTTTTAATGACTTTGTACATGTAATAAAACGTTAGTTCAAGCTTTTATTTACTAAATTTTTAAATTATTTTTCTTATGTTAACAAACATCTTAATAAGTTATATATTTATTTTAAGAGTAACTATCTTAGTTTCTTATACCAAAAATTATTTTGTCACTTTGATTTGTTTCAAAATGTATAGGAATTTAGTTAGTTGTTTATAGGAAAAAGAGAACATTTATGTAAGATATCATTTAATTTTTTATTTGTAGTTCTTCACAAATTAATGTATAATTTAAATCTAGTGAATTTGCACTACATAACCTAACAAAATACTTTGATTAGGTATATGAAAATCTACTGTACATTTTTCATAAATCCCAAATATATCCCTATGAAATATATGACAACTAAATTACAAATAACCTTTACGTTTTTGCCATAAAATATCTTACAATATGTTGTCTCCTTATTTGTTCTTTATCAATTCACATACATTTTTTTTAATTCTTCAAGCACTTCAACATCAAAAGAAGAATAAAGAACCGTAACTTTCTTCAAGGACCTGGAATTTCCATGATTTAGATATCAAAAGGTTCCATCTTTGTGTCCCAGTAAGGCTTCCTCTATACTGTCGTGATACCATAAGTCTCCACCTCTACCTCCATTGCCGCCATCGTCATTCCGTCCGCCTCTACCTTCATCGCTGTGGTCGTCGTGTTTCCATAAAACGTGTTGGAATGAAGAAGGAAAAGGCAGTAGCTGAGAGTGATCAAGGCAACTTGTGCAAAGTTAGTGCAAAAGAAAATGAAGCACAAGGTTTGCACAAAGAAGATCAAGAATGTGCAAAGTTTGGGTCAGCCTTGAATCAACCAAAGAAGAATGTGCAAGATTAGGGCCAAGAGTGCAAACATTGTACAAAATATCATGATCAAGTTATTGGTGCAAAGATAGGGAGTTCCTGTCGACAAAGAAAATTCAGAGTAAACTGAAGCTGTCGGCGCCAAGACTCTCGGTTTGAATTCAAACCGAAATCATATGTTGCCTTAGCCAAAGATCTGTTGATTCAGGTCACTTTCACTCCATTTGGACGTGCCACTGCCATACCAGACTGTCCCAGCCAGTCTGCTCCTTCGGATTTCCCCATAATATTATTTGTTTACTCATTCCCTGTTTTATTAGTTGTTTAATGTGTTTGTTTGTCTTGTAACCTTGGCTATAAAGCCAGACCATATGGATCAAGAAATTGTAAGCTGACTGGGGGAGTTCCCTTTTCTTCTTCACCATTCTCTGGTCTCATTACATCTCTTTAAACTCTGGTTTCTCTATTCTCACAAACAGTCTCATAATTCTCTCTTAAACTCTCCATAATCTCTCATACTCTTTGAAGTGAAAGTTAACTCTCTCCTTCACCAATTCTCTTATTCTCTGGTTACTTTACTCTCCATTACTCTCTATTCTCTGTTACACACGAGCTCAGTCTCACTCATACTGTCAAACACTCTTATTCTCTGTCTTGGATACAATCTGTCCAGCATACTCATTTTCTCTGTTTCTCAGTCTTTCTCTTGTTCACTCTAAACCAGACTCTCACATACACACACACACACACCATTAACTTTCTATTCTTACATGGTATCAGAGCTCCCAAGCTCCTGAAACTCACAAGTCTTTCGCAAATCAAGCACAAACTCATTCCCATCTCTAAACCTAGCCTTTGAAGAAATGTTCATTCTGTCCAGCATGTTCATGATGTGTTCAGCGTGGTCTCAGAGCATATCCTCCTCTCTCCTGTCTGTGTTGATGAAGAACAGCCTTGAAAGAAAAGGTGTTTGGAAGGGTGTGGCAAACTCAGCCCCAAAACCATCTTGTTCAAGAGTTTCTTCATCTCTGTCCAAAAAGAAAGCTTTAAAGGTGCAAGCTTGCTCTCTATCCAGAAGGTGGCGACTAACCAACAGTAAGAAAGGAAGGATTTGTGAGGTGGATACAAGAAAGAAGGTCATAGACTCAAGGAGATGGAGTTGGAGTTCAACTCTTCTAGGCTCCAAAAATCTGTCATGACATGTTTACTTTGGAGGTTCAAGGAATCAGCTCAAATTCCTTGGTTGTAAGTTAATCTCATAACCCTTCTTGATAATGAGCTTGTGAGAATGTTACTGGCTATGTTGAGTGTGTGTTGTTATCCTAGGAACAGTCTTAAGTTGCTAGAGTTGTTGAACCTAGTTTCTGTCCCAAGACTTGTCATGTGTTAAAATGATTGTTTGTTGCTTTGCAATGTCCTAATCTGTCATGAATGTCTTGCTTTGATCCTAGATGTGTCTGCCTAGGTTGTTATAGAATTCATGCTAGCTTTAAACTGAGTTGGGATGTATTGCATTGCTGTCTTAATTTGTTTAGCATCTATGAGTGCATTCCTAGTTGTTGTTAGACTTGTTAAATGTCTAAGTGAGTTGTTTATCCCCTGTTCTTGTCTTGTTGCATTGCTAAAGGTCTAGGAGAGTTTCATGATATTGTATTGCTTGCATATGTTGTTTAAAGTGATTAGATGAGTTGTCTAGTCTCTGGTTTTGTCATTTGAGCATATTATTGTTTAAATTGATCATAAAAATAGCTTAAATGTCTTGTAATTGATGATTTATCATTCTTGAACATTTAGTGAATTGGTTGCACGGATTTGAACTGGATGAGTTATTTAGATTATGTCCATTGCATTTTTCTTAAAACATTGGGATCAGACTTGGTGAGTTATCAAGGGTTGATCCTAGTGTGTGTGGTCTAATTCTTGCTGGAGTTTGAGTGGTGTGTCAGGTACACAAGAGGTGCTCTCTGCCCATCACCAATCTGAGACAAAGAAGAAGGCTTTTCCCATGTGTTCAGAGCCTACACAGTGTGTATATTCCTGACCATGGAGAGCTAACTTGTGTGTAGAACCAGTTGACTTAAGCGCAAGTTGTTTGGTTGTTGCGCTTCTGGTTCAAGAGACACACAAGGAGGGCCATAACCTAAGTCATGAGGAGACTGGTGGTCCAAAAGGCAGTGGAGCAGAGATCAAAAGAGGAATTGGTTGGCTTAAGTGCAGGTGTTGGTAATGTTGTGCTCCTGGTTTCAAGCTCAGTGTTTCTCACTTCCAAGCTTGGTCCTTCACCTATACTCTCCGGATCAAGCTTGAGGAGGGGTAATGTTGAGCAGTCCTGAAGGTCCAGGTTGTCCACTGCCCTGCCTCATTTCAAAAGGAGGATTCAAGTGTCCAAGAGACACTCCTCACTATACTCATTCTACCATATGTAAGGGGAGTAACCAGTTCAATCTTTGAGTTGAAGTTTGATTGGTTTATGCCTTGAGAATTGATGCAAGTGTTTATGAATTGTATTGTATGTACTTGGAGCTCTGTAGAGCAGAAGATGGATGTCTCTTAACCCTTTGAAGATGGCGAGTAGTCAGAAGAAAGGGGGACACACAAAAATGGCTTAGTGAAGTGATATGAGATGTTGGTGTGTGCAAGTTTTGGAGTTCACTCTTGCAGCATGAGTTAGGCCATGATTCAGGGTCTATGTGTCCACCACACTGGTATAAGACACATAGAACCCACTGGCCAATCCTAGGCCTTGTTGAACTCTACTCTTTTTCTCTTAGCAAGTTTTGTCTCAAAAGGTTTTCTTGCTAAGGTTTTTAATGAGAGAGCTTCTTCAAGGTTCCAAGCTTGTCCAAGGATCTCCTATGGTCAAGCTTGAGAGGAGTGTTGGAATGAAGAAGGAAAAAGCAGTAGCTGAGAGTGATCAAGGCAACTTGTGCAAAGTTAGTGCAAAAGAAAATGAAGCACAAGGTTTGCACAAAGAAGATCAAGAATGTGCAAAGTTCGGGTCAGCCTTGAATCAACCAAAGAGGAATGTGCAAGATTAGGGTCAATAGTGCAAACATTGTACAAAATATCATGATCAAGTTATTGGTGCAAAGATAGGGAGTTCATGTCGACAAAGAAAGTTCAAAGTAAACTGAAGTTGTTGGCGCCAAGACTCTCGGTTTGAATTCAAACCAAAATCACATGTTGCCTTAGCCAAAGAGCTGTTGGGTCAAGTTACTTTCACTCCATCTGGACATGCCACTGCCATACTAGACTGTCCCAGCCAGCATGCCTCTTCTGATTTTCCCATAATATTATTTATTTACTCATTCCATGTTTTATTAGGTTTTTAATGCGTTTGTTTGTCTTGTAACCTTGGCTATAAAGCCATACCATATGGATCAAGAAATTGTAAGCTGACTGGGGGAGTTCCCTTTTCTTCTTCACCATTCTCTGGTCTCATTACATCTCTTTAAACTCTGGTTTCTCTATTCTCACAAACAGTCTCATAATTCTCTCTTAAACTCTCCATAATCTCTCATACTCTCTGAAGTGAAAGTTAACTCTCTCCTTCACCAATTCTCTTATTCTCTGGTTACTTTACTCTCCATACTCTCTATTCTCTGTTACACACGAGCTCAGTCTCACTCATATTCTCAAACACTCTTATTCTCTATCTTGGGTACAATCTATCCAGCATACTCATTTTCTCTGTTTCTCAGTCTTTCTCTTGTTCACTCTAAACCAGACTCTCACATACACACACACACCATTCTCTGTCTATTCTCATCCAAATTCTGACTGGTCTTATTTGTCAGGTTATCATCTGT
Source organism: Sinapis alba (assembly GCA_012274485.2). Lineage (NCBI taxonomy): Eukaryota > Viridiplantae > Streptophyta > Magnoliopsida > Brassicales > Brassicaceae > Sinapis > Sinapis alba. Next base: position 237,912 of record MU105646.1, on the reverse strand, counting down.
AAAGTCTAGAGCTTTTTGTCGTCAGATTCAGATTATTCGATCATCATTACTTTTGTGAAGGTTTATCTCTAATCTTTCATTTGGTCAATGGTTTATGACATCTTGTTTAAATTCTTTGGTGGTTGTTGTGTTTCAAAGTTTCTATCTTTCAAGTGTTTTTATGAAAGATCTTATTTTTGGTTGATGATTGAATATATTTTTGTATCCAAGTTTGATTCCTTTGACTAGAGATATTACCTTATAAGCTGGTTTGTTAGCTTATGTGATGATGTGATGCTGAGAATCACCATAAGTTGGTGTTTGATCAATATGTTTAGTAGATTCCTTTCATGTATTAACCATCATTGTCTCTCGTTGATGGCGTTTCTTACGATTAATGAAGATTAAAGCTGATGACGTTATTGTTTGAATTGAGTTGGTATTGTGATTTTGATTGCTTTTTTGTTTGAGGAAGGGGTCGAGGCATCATGTTCATTTATTTAGAGACAGAACCTGCAGTAGGTGAACCTGCTTTTAATCAAGTTGAAGGGGCAGCTGGGAATGTTACTGCTACGAAAGGTGATAGCACAAAGAAAATAGTTGGTGCGGAAGAAGATTTAGGCTCAGTTCCAGTTCCTGAAAGTTTATGCTAATCTTACGAAAACTGAATCACCAAGCTTTTCGTATAAGGTGATGTTGATTTTGATTTCGTGTTTGTGTATAAGTACAAGTTGAAAATTCTTTTTTTTTATATAAGACTGAAAGGAAACTCGGTAAAGGTGGTTTTGGTCAAGTTTTTGTTGGTCGAGGGTGAATGGTGGCAGCGATAGGATTGTGGCAGATGCAATTGAACATAGCATCAAAAAGATAATTAATGGTTTATACACATTGATAAAAAATGATTTATACACATTGATAAAAATGATTTATACACATTAAACCGGTTATACATATGAATTATCTTTGTATTATCCGGTTCTAGTATACATTCACATACAGATACATAAATTATTTTCTGGTTACCCTCGTCATATTCTGGATTATCTCTTAATTATCCGATTATATTATGTCTCTAATTACATATATTTAAACCATATTCTTAGATATTCCATTCGAGTTAAGTTGCATCCAGTAGAAAATAATTCAGTTTAGATAACTTGATATATAACCAAAAGCCGCTGAAGCTTAAAGCTGGAAGAGAAAGAGGTAGTTAAAAAACTATACATTCGAATATGGGTCTGCGAAAAATATAGAGAGAAAGAGAGAGATGTGAGTCATCAGAGATGTATACAAACTAATTCTACTGACATTATCATATTTATAAAATCACACTACAAAAAGATATAGCTTTGTCACAAACCATCAAGGACTTCTACGTAATTTCCTCCCTGTCAAGTAACTACTTCTGCAACTATTTTCAAAATATGTATGACTACCTAATTACCGACATCATTTTGTATATACACCTAAATTACCCTTAAATCCAATTATAATTATTATTAAGAATCTGTACAATATATCTTTTCAAATTTGCCTTAGGCCTCAAATGTCCCTCGCACGGCACCGCAAAAAGTAGTAGTTTAACAAATAGGAAATCATTTTGATCAGAAAAACAAAAAAAAAAAAATATAGGAAATCATAAGAAAAAGAATCTTGAGAAACTAATTCCAAAAGCATGTTTGAAAACGATATAGATCTTAACTAAAACCGTACTGTTGGAACCGTCAGAAGAACCCAAGGTGACAATCTTTATATATAACACAAAAAAATATCGCGATCCAATATGATTTTGAAGATATTCTATAAGATAAAAAACGTATGACTGACTAGACCTTGCGTTATCTCGCGGTAAATGTTAAAATATCTTCTTTACGAGGCCATTAACATGTGTTTTTATCATTAAATTATTAGTGAAGTGGAGGTTGGGAGTAACGCAAAAATAAAATAAAGAAAGAAAACGAAGGCATGAACCACGTGCGCTATATCTGACCGATACACATTATTAATTCTTTAAAGTTCACATGAAATATCCTTTTATCATTACCTCTTCTCGCGTCTCTCTCACTCTCTCTATTTCTTGATCTCTCTGGTTCATCGAGAAAACAGACAAAACATGTCTAAGTTTAACACAGAGCTCGACTTCTTCGGACTTGACCAGAATCAGACTCCAAAGCCCAAGTTCAAGAAATCTCTCGACCGTCGTCGCAGTTTCCGAGGTTCGTTTTACCGTTTTATCTTTCTCATTTTCTTCTACTTGTTTTATATCTTGTCCTGAACCATTTGGTTTTAACTTTCATTACAGAAATGCAAGGTGCGATTTCTAAGATAGATCCAGAGATTATCAAATCACTGCTAGCTTCTGGTGCTAACCGTTCCGAGTCATCCACCAGATCGCTTTCAGTTCCATCTACTCCCAAGGAGGATCATCCTCAAATACCGTCTTCTCCTGTCCATGCGCCTCTTTCCAGGTTTTTATTTTTTATAAAAATATTTTGTCATTTTGGAGCTACCAAAAAATAAAACATAAGATTATTTGATATTCTTTTTTTTTTTGTTTTCAACAAATTATTTCCTCAGGCCTAGTATGGAACTTGTCTCTGGAACTGTTCCTATGACCATCTTCTACAATGGAACCGTTTCAGTTTTCAAAGTGTCTCCTAACAAGGCTGAGGATATTTTGAAGGTTGTCATGGAAACAACACCAAAGAATGACAAATCGATGGAGAAAGATATTTCGGTAATCCCTCCGATCACCCTAAGGTCAAAGCTCTTTGGCAAGAATCTAGAAGGAGGTTAGTAATAAATTAATAATGAGTACCCTAGTGCTTGATTCTTCAAAAGTATGCTAGTTATCTCATGTAATCTTAAATGGGTTTGTTGTTAGCAACATGAAAATTTATATATATGATCTTCAAAAAAAAAACATGAAAATATATATAGACAACTGACTTGAACCATAGAGGACCGATCCACTAGTTGGTTTTTAGCTTTAATCTTTGAATCTATTGGGTTAGATGTGCTTAAACCTAGAATCAACTAATCATAACTGAATGGGTCAGTCAATCTTCCTTATATATTATTTTTATTTTCTTTTAACTTCATGCTAGACTTTGTTTTTATAACGTTTATTTCAGATGATGATTATTTAAGCATTAATTTTAGAATATAAGATAAGAACCGATAAGCTAAATTAAGGATTGGAATAGAAGGTCAAATTAAATTAGATGAATTTATAATCTAAAACCAGTTGGTCATGATAAATAGACTTATTTTCTTATATATTATTAAGATCTTTGGGGCTTCTGATTTGATTTGAGACTGTATGTAACAAACTCTGTTAATTGTTTATGAATTATGAGATGAAAGTGTAATCTTTGTATCTGATAAGGAAGTATCTTTTGTGTGTGTACAGATCTTCCCATCGCAAGGAGAAAGTCACTACAAAGGTTTCTTGAGAAGCGTAAGGAGAGGTAATTGCTCTCCTACCATCCAAGGATTAACCCCAAAACAGTTAAACTAAAAGGTTTCTTATTCTTTCTCTGTGTCGACCTTTACCCATTTTTATACGAATATTTCATTCAAAACCCATGTGGTTGTTCAGCGAAGCACATGCTTCTACGTAGACATGTCGAGTTATACGTATATTTTAAAAAGATTAGGTTATTGACTTATTGTGGAACTTCAAAAACGTGTTGACTTTAGGTCTCTTTTTTTTTTTAACTCCCGACAAGTAATATCTTTCAAAATGATTTTATAATTAATGATGAGAAAATGAGAAGAAACACCGAAAGAAACTAAACATTTGTTTGTATTATTCGTACCATGCGGCCAAGAAAGATTGACGTGTTCTAAATAAGTTACTGTTTCTATAAAACGCGTTCTCACATTTCCTTTTTACTTTTTGTTTGCAGATTAGTATCAACATGTCCTTACTTTCCGACATCAGACTAAAACGAAACTCTCATCACTTTCTTCTTTTGATTGAGACTGAAACCAAATCAGTTCATTTGCCTTTGGCTTCTTCCCAATCTTTTGGAATCTCACGACAGACACATCTTTAGTATATTACGTTTCTTTTCTAAGAATATACTGTCTTATATAAGTATGTTGCTTATCTTCTTAAATGGTTATTATTATCTCTAATATCAAGACTCAGACACTTTGCGCTATTATATGGAGTACTTATTTAATATTTCCACAACCTTTGTTGTTATTTTAAGTATTTGGAAAAGAAAATGTACACGCCTCTGGGCTTCTCGTGAAGCTTCTGATTGCGTGTTCAAATAAAATGTCTATTATCCATCTTTTAACTTTGCGTCTAGGATTTTATATATACTTGTTTGGTCTACTTTGTCGTTAACACTACAACAAGATTGAGTAAACATAAATAGTGTTTCGCACGTGAATGTTATTTTTGACAACCAATAATTTAAAATAGCGTTCCTTATATGTATTGCTATGTCTGTTTAGGGCTTTTTTCAAAAGTGACTCAAAACTTGAATTCAATTGCAAAACCAATCTATGGTTTTTTTGAAATTTCCACTTTCCTTTTTCACTCTAGAAGTTCGGATAATTCACGAAAATGCCATTACTTTTTTTTTTTGAAAATGATTGTATTACTATATTATCCTCATCTTCATCAAGTATTTACAATATTGTCATTGGCTTCAATACACCAACCACCATGAACAACCAATTTGAAGCTTTTAATGCTTCTAAAATCAACATCTACATCTTTATATACTTATTTCTTACACACACAAACTATTTTCCTTTCACTTTCTCTCTTATTACTTCCCAAAATCCCAACTTTTTTATTTTAAAATTTATAAACTTATTAATG